>VMDO01015623.1:0-50574 GCA_007922755.1 Pedetes capensis
ATGTATGTATGTATGTATGTATGTATGTATGTATGTATGTATGTATTTGTTTAGATAAATTTCTAATAACCTTAATCTTCATTATTTTTCACTGCCTTTATTGTTTTTAACTTAATGTTACATCATTGACTTTAAGTATATGTTGAATGACATAATTATTAGTTGAATAAACTTCAAATACTAAATAATGGGTCCAGATTTCTAATAAGTTGTATATAGATTTCAGAATGCCTCATTTTTCCTGACAAATTATAATGATTATAGTATATAAAAAAAAAAACATAACCAGGTGCAGTGGTGCACACCTGTAATCTCAGTGACTCAGGAGGCTCAGGCAGGAGGATCACAAGTTGAGGCTAGAGAAAACCTGCGTAGCTTAGCAAGATCCTGTCACAAAATGTAAAAATAAAAAAATGGGCTACAGTGCAGCTCAGTAGTAGAGTACATGCAAAGTATGTGCAAGACACTGGGTTCAATCTCCAAGTACTACAAAATATAAAAAATTAAAGTAAATAAAATAAAAACAATAATCATGAAAATGAGAAATATTGTGAAAATCATAAAATATACATTGAAGTATTTCAAATATAAAAATGTGCTATTCAACCTTTATTATAAGTTTTGTAGTTATTAGGTGTTAAACTATTTCTAATGTTCTTGCAGGTCATTGTCATGGATATCTTAGTCCATTGTTGTTGTTAGGTGCCTTCGAGTTGGTATCTGACTCATAGCAACCCTCATAGAGTTTTCAATGGCTGATTGTTTTGGGATTGCCTTGGGAGTGGATTGCCAGGTCCTTCTCCCATTTTTGCGGTGCTGGGAATTGAACTTGGGACCTCAGAGACTGCAGTGCAGTGCTCTACCAACTGAGCTAAATCCCAGCCCCTAGTCCATTAGTGCTGTTATATCAAAACACCTGAGACTAGCTCTTTGTGGTGATACATGCCTATAATCCCAGTAACACAGGAGGGAGAGGCAGAAGGATCATGAGTTCAAGGACAGAGGCAGCCTGTGTAATTTAGCGAGATTCTGTCTTAAGATAAAAAATAACAAAAGGGGCTGGAGTTGCAAATCAGTGATACAACACTTGCAAAGTTTGCACAAAGCCCTGGGTTCAATCTCCAAGTACTGCAAAAATATAAAACAAAAACATAAAACACCCAAGAGAGCATTACTTATAAGGAACACAAACTTACTTCTTTCAGTTAAAGAGGCTGAGATTCCAGCATCAAGGTGCTTGGCAGATCGCGTTATCTTATGAGGCGACTATCACTGCTTCCAGCATGGCACCATACTGCTGAAGAGAATGAACAGTGTTCTCACTCAGTGGAAGAACAGCCAGAGAAAGAAGGTGAAATCCCTGCTAAGCCTGTTTATAAAGTCACTTACACCCATTTATATGGGCAAAGATCTCATAATTCAAACACTTCCTATCAGCTATACCTCTTTATACTGCTGCTTTCATTATGATGTTTTAGTCTGTATTTAGGAAGGAAAAAATATTTGAACCACAGCCATTGACTATTAACTTTCTATCTTGTTGATAATATTTCCTTATACATAAACATTGCAATTTCATGGGTATATATATATAAAATGGGAGAAGGATGTGTCAGTCCACTCCCGAAACAATCAACCACTGAAAACCCTATGAGTGTTGTTATGGGTCAGACCCAACTCAACAGCACCTCATAACAACAACAACATATGTTAAATTCATTAAACAATTTCTTATTGCATTTAATTTGTAATTTAGTATGTTGTTGTTGTTGTTGTTAGGTGCTGTCAAGTCTGTATCCTACTCATAGCGACCCTCTGTACAACAGGGGAAATACTATTGTCAGTGCTTCTCTTCTGTTCATAGGGTTTTCAATGGCAGATTGAGTTTTGGGAGGGGGTTGCCAGGTCCTTCTCCCAAGCCTACAGCTTCTAGTGTTCCCAGGAGGTCTCCCATCCAGGTACTGACCAGGCCCGACCCTGCTTAGCTTCCGAGATCTGACAGGATTGGATGCCACAGGGCTACAGCTGCAGGTGTAATTTAGTATATCTATACTTAAAAATTCATAGGTCAAAATCAAATGTGTGTATGCCATATATATGACAGAAATATATAATGAGGGAAAAATGTAGTACAGTTGTGTAGGAATTCTGGAAACATTAGAGAAATACAAAGGTGGAATCACTTAAATCTACTTGGGAAAATTTTTTTAAAAAGTCACAGGAATGTTTTATTTGTATACTGCAGAGCGAATAAGGTTTCAAGATAGAGAAAAGGAAAATATCATTCATGAAAGGAGTACTGTCACAAATAGCATAAGAATGTAAAAATAAACGTAAATGATGTGCCATGAGTTTTATTGAAGCACAAGATACTGTTGACCAAGCAGTAGCAATGTTCTAGTACATGTGACAGGAAAATTACAGCTACAGCAACCAAACATAACAAAAATGAGGGCAGAAATTTTCCACACAACATAGAACCTTATAGTCTGTGGGTTCCCTGATTGTTGAGTTTGATATACTATGCTGGCTATTGGAAAATTGCCCTCATAAACTTCAGGAAGGAAGATATTCTCTGGCTTCCCTAATATAGCCGTTGATTACTAATAGCTTTCCCTATTTAAATACAGTATGGCTTAGATTACACAGAAAAGGTTCTAGAATTTCCCTTCTTGTTCCTTTTTCTTTTTTCCTTCTTCCTTCCTACCCCTCCTCCTCCTTCTTCTTCCTCTTCTTCAACTAAAGTATTTATTTACACACTAATTCTGTGCCCTATCTTCACAGTTACTAAATGAGAACACGTGGAAGTAACCCATAAGTATCTGAGTATTTAGAAAATTCCTTTTGTGATTCATATGTGTATCAATTATAGAGTTACTGACCTGGACATGGCAAAATGTTCCTATTGTGGGCAGAAGAAGAACATGACATGAAGGTAGACCTACTCTTTTGGAGAGTAGGTATGGTAAGGCTTATCCTCAGAAAATACAGCCTGTTCCTTATCGTGCATTGAATATAACAAAAACAAAACCAAACAACAACAAAAAAGAAACAAAAAATGTTTAATGAATACCTAGCTTATGCTAATAATTCTGCCCATTTCCTGCTAAAGTTTTGAATTAATTTAAAAAGAAATAAACTAAGATATTGATATTATCTATGCTTAACTACAACTCTTCTATTTGAATTAAAGTGGTTCCAGGACGTCCATATGGCTTTCCTTAATTCCGGGTAATATAGTGACTAAAATCTTAATTCTCTTTCATAGTGATGGAAAGTGTTTATTGACCTGATCTGATATTCCTCACAAGGTTAGAAAATTTGTCTCACACGCCTCCAAGGAAATCTCATTAAAAGTTCATAGACAAAAGGATAGACAATATATTTGGGTACTTTTTTTGGTAATTGCTCTTATTTTAAATTATCTGGTAGTTTATATTTAAATATAGATCTCTACTATAGATTTAATATGTAGAAGGACATCTTACAAAAGGAATGGCTGTGCCATAGAGATAATAGAGTTCAGTTTTAAATATTGGCTAACAATACTTTCTCCTCTGAAATTCTGATGTAAACAGAAGATTTTTTGTTATGTTAAGTTTTAAGCTATCTTCTTTGTTCAATTACTCATGATCTCTTAATAACTAAAAGGAAACTTAAATAAATACTAAATCCAATTGATATTTTTTCAAGTTTTTCTTAATGGTAATGTGTTACCTTAAAACATGTATCACATTTTCTTCTACAAGTAGTTATTCGACATAATTTAGAAACTTATTTCATTACTTTTATATTAAAAATAATGAAAAGTCACTTATCATCTGTAAACAATAATTTTCTTAGTTCAAAGACTGGAAATGTGTCTCAGTGGTAGAGCACTTGTTTGTGAGCATAAGACTTTGAGTTCAATCCCTAGCACCACAAAAGACACACCCCCCCCACACACACACACTCTTAGTTCCCTATATGTACCAGGCAATATATACTACATTCATTTACTCATGTTGTTGCTGTTAGGTGCCCTAGAGTCTGTGTCCAACTCACAGCAACCTTACGTGCAACAGAGGAAACACTACTGTGCCTCTCTGCTATTCATAGGGTTTTCAATGTCTGATTGCTTTTTGGGAGTGGGTTGCCAGATCTTTCTCCCAAGCCTACAGTACCTGGTGTTCCCAAGTAGTCTCCCATCCAAGTGACAACCAGGTCGACCCTGCTTAGCTTTTGAGATCTGATGCCACAGTGGTACATTTATTTATTTATATCATATAAATATCATATATTTACAAGCCATTTACTCATAAACTATCTTGACAAAATTTCTATAATTTAATCTTTGTAATTATCTTTAATTAAAATGATTTAGTTGACTAATTCAGCAGTAGTAAAGGAAGAGGCTGCACATTAAAGCCATGCTTTCTTAGGACAAGTTCAAAGCTCTTTTCCCCACTCATTATTTACTTTATAATACATTGAGTTCTAGTTGTGTAATTTATAATAGTACATAGAGCCCAGATTCAGGGTGATTTGAAAAGTAAAGCACTTATATACTTAATAATTTTTGGCTTAGGCTGGGTCCATGCACAATGCATCTTTGCCCCTTACTCTGTTTTTCTGGTTGTCCTTTTCTTGCCTCTTTTAAATGTTGCCTTTATGATTAGTTTGACATCAGTATGATTAGAAAGGTGCTACATACCATGTATAATGTATAGAAATAGGGAAATGCACAAGTTATTAGGTGGAGTAAATGAAATTTACCCAGATTACTCTCAGGTAATACGTTCTCATGTCTGATTAGCTATCTTAAGTTAGAATCACATTCATAAAACATTCATCACTATATGGTTTGAGTTACCATAATTCATTTTGATTAATGACAAATTATTGAGTAAAACTGAGAGTAGGATCAGAATATCTTACACTATTTAAGTAATACTGGGATACGTTCTGTTAGGAAGAAGGAATAAGAATTTAGATTTTAAGTGAACCAGTCACTAGCTGAATCTACCACATTTACCTTCTGGAGTGAGAAAACAGCCAGAAAATTAAATTCATTAGATCATTAAATTAGATTGAAATAAGTATTCTTTAAAAAAGATGTATAGACATTTGAGTTTGTTGTGTGAATTTATATTAATTAAAAATTATGGGTAAAATATACAAGTATTCAAAAATTGAGCGAAATATTGGATATTGGATACAACTTATTAAAAATTAAGATAATCATATACACTTATATAGACAAGTATTTTGTTTTAAATGTCTTCTTTGCTTCCTTTTTACTTTTTGTGGTACTGGGGGCTTTAGCCCAAGGTTTCGCTTGTGCTTTACAAGCACTCTACCACTCAGCCATAATCCTGGCCCATTTTTAATACATATATTTTTTTTTAATTGTGAGATAAGATTTCACTAAATTACATAAACTGCTGTGGCCTCAAACTTGTGATCCTTCTGTTTCCACCTCCCTAGTTGGTGGGATTACATGTTTCAACTTCTTTATGAGGAACAAAGAGATAGTCTTTATGATGTTTTAATATCTCCTCGGCACAGGAATTTCCTTGGTAATTCAAGGGGAGTTAAACTGTTAAGAATTCAGCCATTTTACTAGTGTTTGTATTGTTTATTTAGGCTTCAAAGTTATTTTGTATTCATTGTGTAATTTTGGTATGCTTTGTTGGGAAAAGGAGAATAAGTCAAAATGAGCAATGGAACTCAATGTGCCCTCCCAGCACAGTTCGATTACTGCCAAAACAAAATACACATGCTCTTGCTGTTTTATATTTTTACATAAACTTTAATAATAAAAGTTCATAATGGAAGGAAGTTGAATTAGCCAAATTAAGTCAAGCTATGTGGTAGTAATCAAACATTTTACAATCACAGTGTTATAGGACAAGAACTATATGACTTGCCTTGGTCAATGGAATAGTATCAGAAGAATTTTATTGGTGAGTAAGAACCTCAAGTGCCAGAGGATAATGCTGTAGTATGCTATGTTTTTTTGCTGCTGTCAAGATTAGTGAACATGCTCCAGATAGATTTTGCTATATCAACACTGTAGGGGACAAGCAAGGTGAATGGCATGGCCCTTTGGGCTTTCTTTTTATGACTTCTATTTTTTCATGATTGTCTCAAGCACCAATTTCCTCCACTGCTCTAATATGTTTAATCCAAGGTTTTCATATCTCAGTAGTGATAGGCCTACATTCAAAGTGTTAATGAGACAAACTGAACTGAGTAGAGCTTTAATAGACTCCCATCTCTTCTAGCTCTCCCTGAGGGTGAAGAGGTGAGTGATTATAGCAAAGTTCTGGCCAAGGCCTACACAGCAATCCATTAGGTTTATCTCTGTACTTTCTTTGTGAGCATAGGCTCCTCCTTTCTTGACTCATAGTTTGTATTCTCATGTATCAGACTGAAAAAATAACTATCTACCAGAAACTTTTCTTTAAGATCTAATTTGTGCTATTTGAATTGGTGCCTCAGCAAAACAGAATGTTCTTGACATACAGTTGATATATGTGTGTGTGTGTGTGTGTGTGTGTATGCATATATATACAGCCAACAAGAACAAATATCCAGTGATTTTAAAATTTAACTGTAAGTTGATTAGAAATATCAGCTACATAATTCTATGACAAATACCTTAAGTATCTTTATAATGTAAAGATTTCAGGGTAAACTAAATTTCTGTAACAAGATACCATTTCACATAACTAATGTACAGATATTTTTTTAAAAAATCCTTTCTTGCTCTTTTTAAATCCAAGAATTCTAACCCTCAAAATACAGGCAGAAGAAAATAATTTAATCAACCAATTTGTGTAAGTTGTTTGAGTTTGCATACATGTACAGTCATAAGAGTTTAGTGCTTTTAGGACTTGAAGTTTTTAGGTGCACGTATCTACACATATTTACTGATTGCAAGATGTAAGATGACCTTTCATCAACTTTTTAAAAAGTCCTTTAAAACATATAATTTAGCTGGGCACAATGGTGCATGCCTCTAATCCCAGCAACTCAGGACATTGAGGCAGGAGGATTGAGATTTGGGGGCAAGGGCAGCCTGAGTAATTTAGCAAGACATTGCCTCAAAATAAATAAACAAATAAAGTAATAGCAAATGGGCTGGAGGTGCGGTTCCATGGTAGAGTACTTGCAAAGTATGTGCAAGACCATATGTCAGAACTCCTAGTACTCTGTGTGTGTGTGTGTGTGTGTGTGTGTGTGTGTGTAATGGTTTGAAGTAAAGTAAAAGCAATCCAATCCCAACTGTGCCTTTAAGCTCATTTATACAGAGAAAGCAGATAAGAAGCTCATTTATACAGAGAAAGCAGATAAGAGATTTATTGGTTCTCTAGGCCCAGGGTAAAAGAATTCCAAGATGTATTGTCTCAAGGGCAACAAAATCAGTTGAAGTTTACAGCACAATAAAGTAACAGAAAATACTGAGCGTTTGGGGGACAACAAATGGCGGTGATCTTTGTCTGTTACCTCAGAGATTTGAAATGGTAGGCGAATCTTGGTGTGTAAGCTATAATTGATAATGGCAAAATAGCCAGTGGAAGCATGAAAGAGCAAAAATTATGCTCTGAGGACCAACAATGATTCAGAAGACAGTCTAAATAGTAGGCTCATGGTAGTAATTTTCTTTGAATTATGTTCCCCACACCAGTGAAGAAAAAAAAATCAGTTGTTTAGAGACCTAATTCCAAACATATTTGTTAGAAATCTTTTAAAAAGAGTATCACTAGTAGGCAATCTTCAAGACTGCCTTTTAAAAGAAAATTTTTCTTTTCAATTTTAAAGTAAAGAAGACTGTGTTTAAGATTTGTTGAAACAGATTTCTTTTGAATCCAATTTTGGGTGTATTAAAAAATATATCCATTTCAGGATTATTTAGCTTCTGCTTTCTTCCCCAAACAGATTTGTGTTACTCTGACATCTGCCAAGATAAATATTTAAGAATAATTACTCATTGTGTGGTCATATACAAATCTCAATACCTAAGTTGTTGTTAGGTGCTGTCAAGTCAGTGCCCAACTCATAGTGACCTTATGAACAACAGGCAAAACACTATTATCAGTGCTTCTCTGCTATTTATAGGGTTTTCAATGGCTGATTGTTTTTTGGGAGTGGGTTGTCAGGTCCTTCTCCCAAGTCTACAGCAGTTGGTGTTCCCAGGTGGTCTTCCATCCTACTACTAACCAGGGGAGATTCTACTTAGCTTCTGAGATCTGATGGGATCAGATGCCACAGTGGGATGGCTGTAGGGCAGTATTTAAGGGAATCAAATAACTTAGAGAATCAAATAATTTAACATGAGGATAATGGATGTCTTAGGCATATAAAATGGTGTGTCAAAAATCTTAAATTATGCTAAAATTGTCGTCAGTTTTTCAGCTCATGTTATATATTTTCCTTTACATTTTTGCTTTTAGTAAAAATACTGAAAGCATATTTGCTAGCTATGTAATATAGATTTAAAGCCACATTGACAATTATGTTTAATAGAAAATGATTTTGGGAGTTTTTGGTTGGTTGTTTTGTTTTGGTTTTCTGGTACTTGGAGGTTGAACCCAGGGCCTTGCACATACTTATCAAGTGTTCTACCACTGAGCTGCACTCCCAGACCTTTTTAATTTTTTTATGTTGAGATATGAGATAGGATCTTGGTATGTTGCACAGGTTGCCTCTGGCCTGGAATTTGAGATCCTGCTGCCTCTGCATCCTGAGTTGCTAGGATTATAGGCAGGTGTCAATGCATCCAGCTTGATTTTGGAAATTAAACTGAGCTAGGACTCAGTTTGTGAGTCCTAGCTAGAATTATTTTTTACTAAGTTAGATGGTATATTCATTCAATATTTTTCAGTGTAGTAAAAAAACAAAACCAAATAAACAAACACATGTATTTGAAGGTTAATTTGTATAAAGAGACTAGAAAATTTAGACATTTAATAAATTCATAGAAGCATTCTCTGATTTAAAAAAAAGATGAAAGGCATAGAGAAGATTATAGGTAAGATTACCAGATACATAGATTTTACATAAAAGACTCAGCCACATTTTAGAGATATACTGGCTTAGACATAACTAATATTTATTTATTGATTAGTGGCTGTACACTGTTTAAAATTTCTTTGGAAGTTGACTGAAAAGCAGGCTCATGTAGACTAGTAAATGTACAGTGAGAAAATAAATATTAATTATGAAAATGTATCCTAAATATTTAGAATATTTTCCTTTAATAGAACATGGAAGTAGTGAACACAACAGTTTCAGGGTATAGACAATTTAATCAAAGGAATCATGTGCATAAAGAAAATCCAGTTTCATATAGGTACTTTCTTTCTCACCACGAAAATAGTGGAAGCTTTATCTTTTCTGAATAGATGAGTTTTGTGTAGGGACATTTTAGCTCAAGAATCTGTTCTACCTCTCTAATTCTTTATGCAACTCTTTCCTGACGCAATCCATATGTTTAATGCTACAGTGTTATGTATCATAGTAGAAGTTAGTACTGTATATAAAACAAAAATAAAGCACTTCAAACAATACTTTAGAAAATTTTTTATTGAATTTTGTTGGACTCAGGCAAATTATTTAGTTCATAAATAGTAACCCTTCTGTTTTTTATTAAACTACTACCAAAATGAAACTTAATAATATTTAATATGGTATAATTTTTATTAAATTTTGTAAGCAATCACCTTTGTGACTTTTTTATCTAATAGCATAATAATCACTGCATGAGTTCTTAAGTAAATCAGATAATGAAAATCTTTCTGTTATCATGTTTATCCATTTGCCCTGCGAAAATGTCATTACCCAAATAATATCAATAGGATCCACGACTGAGCTGCATTACTGAGGGGAAAAAAAAAAAAAAAACTTCTGTGAAATCATATAGTGCAAATATTAACTAAAATTAAAAAACCATATCAACAAAATATAGCTAAAGGAATTGGGACTGATTTTAACAATACAAAGAAAAAGAAAGTTTTAAACATATGGGTCTTTATTATGCTCACAAATTTGGAAGCACCAAAAATGTCTCCTTCTCACATTTAGTTGACAGGTGCTAACAAAATGTCCCACAAAGCCTTGAAGTCAGGAATCACAATTATGAATAGATTAGGGATTTAAAGGACAACAGAGTGGCTCTATGAGAAAGTACCAATTTGTCAACCTTTGACAATACTGAGTCTGCAGAAACCCCTAGAAAGGTGGAGAGACAGCAAATGACAATGAAAATAGAAGAAAACAGATTTATCTTCCACTCAACTGAAGTTCATTGACAAATAAGGAAATTATTATTAAGTTTTTCTAAACATTGGGTAAATTGTATTCTTTATATTAGGGATTCATTGTAAAATATTTATGTTTATGAAACAAATTCATTGAATTTCATATAGAAGCCCGTGTAAGTTTTCATTTATGCAATGAATTTCATCATTTAAAGTTATTCAATAATGGTAATATTATTGACTACAATGTAAAATAATCCTAAAATATTATTAACATTATATTAAATGCCTACGTACTTGGAATATATGTATCAAATTGATGTGAAAGGAAGAAATATTATCATTTGAATATAATTAACATTTTGCAAATAAAATAACTGATTGACAATATTTAACAATGATTAGTTCTAATATGGCTTTTTTAATCAGGAGGGGCTTCCAAAATCATGATGCAAATTCATACAAAAACTAAAATTATTTACTATGAAAATAGTGCTTTATCATTGACTTACACAAGTCAACTATTAGTTAATTTTAGAGATGTCTCATGATTCACAGGCATGCTTTTTTTATACAACTACACTGCAGATTCTTTACAGTTTTAAGTATGATTGCTCCCTGATTAAGAAGCAATTTCAGCAAGTCTAGAGTTATCATAAACGATTCTTTCTAGTTCCAGCTTTGTATTATCACCACGACCATCACCACCTCCAGTACTACTATAATTACTATTAATGTAACATTCAGTGATGATAAATATCTCACTTATCACGTATTTTTAGGGTTGGAGTATATTGTTGTTTCTTCATTTCATAGTGGATGAGGTCATGCTTACTATTTTTGTCACTGTGTTCCACAGACATTGTTGTCTGTTGTTATTGTTAGGTGCCATTGAGTCAGTGTCCAACTCATAGCCACCCAAAGTACAACAGGGGAAACAGTATCGTCAGTGTTTCTCTGCTATTCATAGAGTTTTCAATTGCAGATTGATTTTTGGGAGTGGGTTGCCAGGTCCTTCTCTCAATCCTACAGCACCTGATCTTCCCAGGCAGTCTCCTATCTAAGTACTAACCACGCCTGACCCTGCTTAGCTTCCGAGTTCTGACGGGATTGGGCACCACAGTGCTACAGCTGCAGGCTCATTGGTGACTACCAGCCACTTAATGCTTATATATTTATGGAACACAATACATTCTGTTAAAACACTAAAAAGATGTACCACTGAATTCACTTGCATGAACAAATACGTAGACCTTTTTTTTTTTTAGATATGATACATTATGTAGAGGAATTAAAATATAAACTTGATGATGAGAGATGCTTTATCATTAAAAGATATATGTACCTAAAGAGCACAAATCGAATAAGGTTAATACTGACAAATAAATGATGTGTGACTTTTTCTTCCACATTCAAATTTGTGTCACACTTTCTGCTGGTCCACCTTGAATTCTAGCAAGAGGTGATTGCAGCTGCATTCCTCATGCCTCAGGACTTAAGATAAATCAAGTTTTCTTACCAATGTAATCAATTCTAGCTCCTTTTAGGAGCTTTGAGCTTTACAAACAATCTCTCCTAAAGAGAGAATTGACAGATCAAGTAATCTTCAATATACTCTCTACCACAAAGGGCCTTCTTCCTCTTTCATGCTAGTGCTTTAAACAAGTGAACATAAAAATTACTGTCTCAGCTTCACGGTCCATCTGTCTTAGCTGAATTGACAAGCCCTTACTGTAGAATACATTTCAAAAAAAAAACAAGGAAGTTTCATTTCACGCTTTATGAGAGAAGATGGGTCATATTAACCCAAATTATCTCTTTTGATTCCACCCTGTATCACTCTCATACCTCCTTTCTAGATTAATAGCATGTCCAAACAGAGGAAAAATGGAATGAAAGAGCTGAAAGTTCTTCCTGTTTTGGTCTGGATATCCATTAAGGTAAATCTTTACAATGTTTCACACACACACACACACACACACACACACACACACACACAACACACACACAAAAAAAAATCCTGATCTATTTTATATTAGAACAATGTAAAAATTTCCGCATCTTTTCTGTCCTTAATGATTGGGCATTTGTGCAGATTACAAAGTATTCACCTTGTAGAACCATCTCTATTTGAACTTGTTTGATGCCACTATTCTAATTACGATTCATTAGATTATTTGTATATTTGACATCCACTCATGGAAGGTTTAATTAAAATAAGTATATTTTCTTTATCTTTTCTTTTTCTCTTTCTTTCTTTCTTTCTTTCTTTCTTTCTTTCTTTCTTTCTTTCTTTCTTTCTTTCTTTTACTTTTGCAGTACTGGAGGTTCAACCCAGGGTCTCCAGCTTGCATGCTTTGCAAGTGCTGGACCACTGAGCTGAGCTGCACACTCTAGCCCATGTTTTTAAGGTTTTTGTTTTGTTTTGTTTTGAGCAAGGTCTCGCTAAATTACAGACTTCCTTTGGTCTCCAACTTGCAATCATCCTGCCTCCACCTCGTGAGTCACTAGGATTACAGGATTGAGCCACTGTGCCCTGATCAAGTAAATTTTCTTATTTTCTGTATTCTTGATACTCTGTCTGTGTACTCATTGACTGGAGAGATTCCCCGCCCAATTCTTGTTGTTGTTGTTGTTGTTAGGTGCCATGGAGTCGAGTCCGACATATAGGACCCTATGTACAGCAGATGGAAACACTTGCCGATTCTGTGACAGGCAAACGATGTTATTTATGTTTAAGCCCATTGTTGCAGACACTGTGTCAATCCATCTGGTGGTGGGTTTTCCTCTTTTGCGTTGACCTGCCACTCTCACAAACATGATGTAGTTCTCCAGGGACTGATCTCTCCTGATGACATGTCCGAAATACATAAGACGTAGTCTGGCCATTCTTCCTTCCAAGGAGCACTCTGGTTGCACTTCTTCTAAGACAGATTTGTTGATTCTTTTGGCAGTCCATGGTATATTCAATAGACGTCTCCAGCACCACAATTCAAAAGCATCAATTCTTTTTCTGTCTCTCTTGTTCAATGTCCAGCTTTCACAACCATATGATGCCACTGAAAATACCATGGCATGAGTCAGATGCACCTTCATCTTCAATGTGACATCTTTGCTTTTCAATACTCTAAAGAGATCTTTTGCTACAGCTTTTCCTAGAGCAATGCATCTTTTGATTTCTTGACTGCTGCTTCCATGAGTGTTGATTATAGAGCCAAGCAAAGCAAAATCTTGGACAACCTCAATCTTTTCTCCATTTATTGTGAAGTTGAGTGCTGACCCAGTCATAAGGATTTTTGTTTTGTTGATGTTTAATCATAACCCATACTGAAGGCTATGATCTTTGATCTTCATTAATAATGTTTTAAATCCTCTTCACTTTCAGCAAGCAGAGTTGTGTCATCTGCATAATGCAGGTTGTTAATGAGTCTTGTTCCAATCTTGATGCCACGTTCTTCCTCATAAAGTCCAGCTTCTTAGATTATTTGCTCAGCGTATAAATTGAAGAGATAGGGTGAAAGTATACAGCCCTGACGCACACCTTTCTCAACTTTAAACCACACAGTGTTTCCTTGTTCTATTGGAACAACTGCCTCCTGGTTCATGTATAGATTTCTCATGAGCACAATTAGGTGTTCTGGTATTCCCATCTTCCAAAGTGTTACCCATAATTTGTTATGATCCACACAATCAAATGCTTTTGCGTAGTCAATAAAACGTAGATAGACATCCTGCTGATATTCTCTGCATTCAGCTAATATCCACCTGACATCAGCAATGATGTCCCTAGTTCCCCGCCCTCTTCTGAATCCCGCTTGATTTTCTGGTAATTCCCTGTCTATATACTGCTGCAGTTGCTTCTGAATGATCTTTTGTAGAATTTTGCTGGTGTGTGATATTAACGATATTGTCTGATAGTTTGCACATTCAATTGGATCCCCTTTTTTGGGAATAGGCACAAATATGGATCTCTTTCAGTCAGTTGGCCAGGTAGCTGTTTTCCAAATCTGTTGAAATAAACATGTTAACACCTCCAGTGCTGCATCTGTTTGTTGAAACATCTATATTAGTATCCCATCAATTCCTGGAGCCTTGTGTTTCTCCTGTTCTTTCAAGGGAGCTTCCACTTCGTCCTTCAACACCATTGGTTCCTCTTCATATGCAACCTCTTGGAATGGTTGGTTATCTACCAATTCTTTCTTGTATAGTGACTATGTGTATTCTTCCCATCTTCTTTTGATGTTTCCTGCATCATTTAATATTTTCCCTGTAGAATCTTTCACTACTGCCACTCAAGGCTTGAATTTTTTCTTTACTTCCTTAATTTGAGAAACACAGAGCATGTTCTTCCCTTTTGGTTTTCTGAGTCCAGCTCTTTGCACGTGTCATTATAATATTTGTTTTTGTCTTCTTCAGCTGCCTTCTGAAATCTTCTGTTTAGTTCCTTAACTTCATCATGACTTCCTTTTGCTTTAGCTGCTTGGCATTCGACGGCAAGTTCCAGTGTCTCTTTTGACACGTAATTTGGTCTGTTCTTTTTTTTCTTGTCTTTTTAAGAACTTTTTGCTTCCTTCTTGAATATCTTTTATGTCATGCCACAGCTCTTCTGGTCTCCTATCATTTGTGTCTAATGCATTAAACCTATTTTTGAGGTGGTCGCTGAGCTCAGGTGGGATATACCGTGGCTCTCGTATACTTGTTCTAATTTTCTTCAGCTTCAGTTTGAACTTGCATATGAGAAGTTGATGGTCTGATCCACAGTCAGCACCTGGTCTTGTTGTGACATTTTGTACAGAGCTTTTCCATCGTCTCTTTCCACATATGCAGTCAATTTGATTCCTGTATGTTCCATCTGGTGAAGTCCATGTGTATAGTCTCCATTTATGATGTTGAAAAAATGTATTTGCAATGGAAAGGTCATTGGTCTGACAAAATTCTATCATGTGATCTCCAGCTTCATTTCTGTCACCAAGACCATAATTTCCAACTACTAAGCCTTCTTGTTTGTTTCCAACCTTTGCATTCCAGTCACCAGTGATTATCAGTATGTCTTGATTGCATGTTTGATCTATTTCAGATTGCAGAAGCTGATAAAAGTCTTCCCTTTCTTCATTTGTGGCCTTAGTGGTGGGTGCATAAATTTGAATAATAGTCATATTAACTGGCCTTCCTTTTAGGCATATGGATATTTTTCTATCACTGACAACATTGTATTTCATGACAGATCTTGAAATGTCTGTTTTCATGATTAATGCAACCCCATATCTCTTTAGTTTATCATTCCCATCATAGTAGACCATATGATTGTCTGACTCAAAATGGCCTATGCCAGTCCATTTTAGTTCACTGATGCCTAGAATGTCAATGTTTATGCGCTCCATTTCTCTTTTAACAATTCCTAATTTGCCTAGGTTCATACTACATACATTCCATGTTCCAATTATTAATGGATATTTACAATTGTTTCTCCTCATTTTGAGTCATGCCACATCAGCAAGTTGGGCACCCTGGGGCTTTACTCCATTTCTGTCATCACGGTAGTCTACTTGGAGGAGGCAACTCTTCCCCAGTAGTCTTTTGAGTGCCTTCCAACCTGGGGGCCTCATTTTCCAGCACTATATCTGACAGTGTCTGTTTGCTGTCCATAGGGTTTTAAATGGCTAGTTGTTTCAGGCATGGCTCGCCAGGTCCTACTCCATAGTCTGTCTTAGTTTAGAAGCTCAGCTGAAAACCTGTCCACCATGGGTAACCTTGCTCATGTCCGAGGTTACAGTAGCAGAGCTCTCAGCCTCATAGCAACACACAAACCCCCACAATGGGGCAAACTGACAGACAAGTTTCCCAATTCTTAGAAATCACAAAGACATACCCCTGGGAGCACCCCTTTCATGTGCTAACTAACCAATGTAGAGGCAATCTGCAAGCATGTGCTTATGAACTCTCACACTTACTTTGCCCTCAGTCTTCACAGGTGCAGGTAGTGGGAATTACAGACCACTCCTGCAGTCAAAGGCCACCAACATCATGGAAAGTAGCCAATCAAACTGTTCTACCTTCCCTTCTTTATCCTTCCTGTGAAAATGCTAATAAAGGATCTGATCTGAGCTTTACTTTTGCTCCTGCTTTTGTCTCCTGACCAATACTTTATGCTTTCCTTACCTCCTCTTCTTGGACAATACTTTCCTTATCTCCTCTTTTTGGAAAATGTAAGCAATATTTCCTTTTTTTCTTTCAATGGTAATTACTTCACCAATTCATTACTTTGTCATCTCTGAATATTAAAGTCTCATGGGTATAAATACATACTTCCTTTTAAAAAGATTCAGATTTTGTATTTTTAGCAGGAATTCCATAAAAGTAAGGTTGTATCCTTCTCAGCATATTGTATTAGAAAATATATATCTAACCCTCCAATTACTTGTGAAGTGGTGACTAATTGGTCACTCAGTTAATATGAGGTCTGCCAGATTTATCAAATATAGTTTCTCTTTATACTTACTAAGCATCTTCTATGAGGCTGAGGTTTAACTCAGTTGATAGAGGGCTGCTCTGCACTCTCTGAAGCCCATGGTTCCATTTGATGCACCAGAAAAACAGAAGGGCTTGACAGCCGACTCCTATACAATCCGAAATGATCTACCATTGAAAACCCCACGAATAACAGATAAGTGGTGACAGTGCTGAACATGGCACAGTGTCAGAGGGAGTTTTGTTCTGTTGTACATAGGGTCACTGTGAGTTGGACCCATGGCCCCTAACAAAAACAATGTGGAATTAGTATGAGATGTACATATTCTTCCTAATTAGTTCTCATGCACTAGGTTTATCACTTGTCAATGATTCTTGCCTCAAATAACTATTGCTATGGCTACCAGTGGTGAGCAAATACCCTTCATCTAATCTGCCAATGTGATAGACTTTACTATTTAATATCTAGCAACATATATAAATCTTTCTTCTGCCCCATATGTATAATATTAATTCTTATTTATTTATGCATCTGCAGTTTTAATCTACAACTTTGTCATATGTCACATTGATTTGACTTAATTGCCTATACATATACATTTTTCACTTGCTGGATTATGATCTCACCTTGGACATACTGTTTTTTCCTTTTATCTTAAGAAAACATATAACATATAGTTGTTGTTAGGTGCCATCAAGTTGAGTTCAACTCATAGTGACCCTCATAGGGTTTTCAATGGCTGATTGTTTAAGGATTGCTTCAGAAGTGAATTGTCAAGCCCTTCTCCCATTTATGTAGTGCTGGGGATTGAATCCAGGGCCTTTGGGAGGTCAGAGCAACATGCTACCAACTGAGCTAACCCCCAGAACCATATATGATCATTGTTGTTGTTACGTGCCATCAAGTGGATATCTGACTCATAGCAACCCTACATACAATAGGCGAAACACTACTGTCAGTGCTTCTCTGCTGTTCATGCAGTTTTCAATGGCAGAATGATTGGGAGTGGGTTGCCAGGTCTGTCTCCCAAGCTTACAACACCTGGTGTTCCCAGGCAGTCTCCCATCCAAGTACTAACCAGGCCTGACCCTGCTTAGCTTCTGAGATCCGATGGGATCAGATGCCACAGGGCTATGGCTGCAGGCTATATGATCATAGAGACTATAAACTTTAAGTTTGGACATGATTCAGGTACACATCTGTGGAATTTTTTAGTCCTGAATCTACTTAAAACATTTCTACTAAACAAGAACAATTGTGGACTTAATGTAAATGTGATAAGAATTTCTCATGTATGTTTCAAGCTTGAATATTATAATAATTATTTTGTTGATATTATAACAATAACTAATAGCATCTTATTGCTGTTGCTTAATGACTTGATACACTTAGTTTATTTCAGTATAGTTTGGGAACGGGATATTACTTTGTAGAAAGATATGACAATTAAAAAGAGGTCTATTTTGGTCACTATTAGGGATAACATACAGAAAATGTTTAATACTGAGGTACATTTGTGATTTTGAAGTCTTGTATATATTGATTTGCACTAAGATAGAATTTGGGTTCCTAAAAAGTTGAGCTGTTAGAAAAGGGTCCAGGAGAAAAAGGTTCAGGCTATATGTTATTTGTGACTGTTAGTATGGATAGTCTCTTGTGCACAGAAATATAGCTTAAACTTCTGAGTTTGTGCATAGTGACAGAGAAGTTAATCATATAATATCTGACTGAATGAAAAACTAGAGAAAACTACATTACTCGAAGTGTCTATTTCAATATCAACCTATATGTGGTCTCCTAGGGTGAACACCAGTAATTCCAGCACCTTGGGAGGCTGAAGCAGAAAGATCATGAGTTTGAGGTCAGGGGAACCTGCACAACACAGAGTGACCCGATCTCAAATAAAAAAATTAAAAAGGGGCTAGAGATGTGGCTCAGTGCTGGAGCACTTGCTTAGTATGGGCAAGGCCCTAGGTTCAACTCCCAGGGGGAAAAAAAATTCCAAACTATACATATTGCCAAGCTGTACCTGAATACGTAGTTATTGGCATTGATGTTAAAATTGAAATTTCTATCATGCATATTTTAGAGATCACTACAGAATGCAACAATAATTGACTGGAATAATGTTGGCTACTTGGAAACATCTGAAATGATCAGGTCTGAGGCACGTGTTCAGGCAATGTAATAAGCAGAAAATCATCACGTTGAAATTTTGTGGAGAGATCAACTGTGGTAATTAGGCATGTTGTACTTTTCAAGACAGAAATTCATTATTACTCTGGGAATAGCACTACCCAACACTATGCCATGAACACAATCTTTTTATGTTTGAGCCCATTATTGCAGACACTATGTTTCTTCTGAGTCATGACATATCAGCAACTGGAGGTCCCAGGGGTTTGCTCCATTCCCATCATTAATGTTGACTCTACTTTGAAGAAGCAACTCTTTCCCAATCATCTTTTAAAGCCTTCCAACCTGGGGGTGTTCATTTTCCAACACTATATTTGACAGTGCTTCTCTGCTATTCATAGGGTTTTCAATGGCTAATTGTTTTGGGATTGTGTTGCTGGGTTCTTCTCCCTAGTCTATCTCAGTTTGGAAGCTCAGCTGAAACCTGTCCACCGTGAGTGGCCTGGCTGGTATCTGAATTACCAGTAACATAGTTTTCAGCGATACAGAAACACACCAGCCCCGCACAGAATGACAAGCTGATAGACATTGGGGCTTTTTAAAAAATAGACCTCAATAAATATGTAAAATGGATGAGTGAGTTAACTGCTGGCAGTAATTTAAATGGGAGTGAACTATAAAGCACTGATACTGAAATCAAAGTTTAATCCTATAGTAAGCAGCCACTGAAATGGCCCCAATGATCTCTACTTCCTAATATTCACACCCTTGAGTAATCCTCTCCAATTCTGTGTAGGTTGGGTTTATCACTCACTTCTGATGAAGCAAAGGAACTGATGTTTCCAGGCAACAACCAGTGACAACCAGAGGCCAAATAACAGCTGTATGAGTAAAGTTTGGAAGCAGATACTCCCCAAGTTGAGCTTTGATATAACTGAGAAATGGGCCAACACCTAGACTGAAGACATTGTAGAGAACTTTGAGTCAACAGTCCTAATGTCAGCTGCACCCAGGTTCTTGACCCTCAGAAAATGTGAATTAAAAAAAAAATTCCATTATGCTTCTGAGTTTTAGGATCATTTGTTACATAGAACTTGATAACTTCTATGAATGCCTTTCTCATTTTTACTCAGAGGTAACACTTTATATTTAAGGGCTTGGTAATTAGGGAATTAGAGCATGGGCCTCAATGACATTTAAAGCTATCATTTTGCCTATTTTATAAGTATTATCAAACATTAGGCTTCTTTCTTTTATTTGAATATGCTAAAATGATGGTTATGTAGTTATAGTATAAAGCTATTCTCTACTAGATAACTGAACAGATGTAATAAACAATCTTATCTGAAAAGAAATCTGAGGTCCTTTTTAAGTATATCTAAGCTAGAATATGTGCCTGCAGCTATAGCCCTGTGGCATCTGATCCCGGCAGATCTTGGAAGCTAAGCAGGGTCGGGCCTGGTTAGTACCTGGATGGGAGACCACCTGGGAACACCAGAAGCTGTAGGCTTGGGAGAAGGACCTGGCAACCCCCTCCCAAAAATCAATCTGCCATTGAAAACCCTATGAACAGCAGAGAAGCATTGACAATAGTGTTTCCCCTGTTGTACAGAGGGTCGCTATGAGTCGGATACCAACTTGACGGCACCTAACAACAACAACAACAAGCTAGAATACAAGAATATTGGTTTAGGGTTATGTATTTACTTATTTATTTAGGATAAAGAGTTTTGCTAGTTAGCCCAGGCTGGTCTTGAAATCACTATGTAGTCAAGGCTGGTCTTAAACTTATGATACACCTGCCTCAGCCTCTTGCCTTCTGTGGCTACACCTGTGTATCTGCCTATTAAGGGGCTGGGATTTAGCTCAGTTGGTAGAGAGCTGTGCTGCAGTCTTTGAGGTCCTGAGTTTGATTCCCAGCACCTCAAAAATGGGAGAAGGGCCTGGCAATCCACTCCCAAGGCAATCCCGAAAGAGTCAGCCATTGAAAACCCTATGAGGATGGCTATGAGTCGGACACAACTCGACGGCACCTAACAACAACAAATCTACCTGTAAATTTTCAGTGTTCCACAATGATTCTGGTACATAGGCAAGTTTGAAAAGCAATGTTAAATTAATGTATTATATTATTAATATAGTAGTATAATGCATGAAAATATTGTAATGCATGCTTCCTAGAATATAGCTATTATAAAATCAAATGCAACATTTGATTGTATATAAATATAGATGCTCATATAAAGCAAAGGGCATAAAAATGTCTTCAATTTACTTCAATATAATGCCTAAGTCTTTAGTAAATATTGCTAGTCTACCAATCAATAAAGTTATATAAACTGAGCACTTGTCAGGTTCTTCATTTGAGCCCATAAATCCTTTCATCTCCCCCCAAATCCTTGTGTTAGATGTTTTATATTAAATTGGGATTTGGAGAAATAAATTTTGCCCCTGGTTCTATAGACAGAAAATGACTGGAGTATGATTTGTGTCTGAGCACACCTAACCCCAAATGCACTACATCTTGTGAACTGTAGAGCACTGTGTTCAGTGGTTTTAGGTACATGGTAACACTTTACATGTATCACAGAATGAAGAAACTCAGATTTCTATTGTGTTGATTGTGTTTGGGGGCAGAACTTCCTAGGTGGATGACTTATAAATCAATTTTATATTTACCTAGGGAGGTATTAGATTTCCTTTCCTCAGGTAATCATTATGTTTCTTAGCCTAATATTATCTATCATTTCAAAATAAGGAAAAGAAGGTAAGGAGAAAGTATAATGTTCAAACAAGAACTTCAAATAGTTCAAATGATTTCTATTTTCTCATTTGTCCATATGGTTAGGGAACATATATTCTGTGTTAACAACAAAATGATATGACAGCAATCAAAATGTCCAATTTGTATCTCCTGCTGCTGGCAGCAAAAGGTTCTAGTTACTTGATCTACTATCATATCAGTGCCATAACCACACTCCCTACAGGCTCCTTGAAGCAAATAACAGAGAGAGCAGTCAGATGTGCTAATACAGATCCATTTGTACAAAATGCAAAATATTTTAGAGGGAAGATTTTGGTTACAGAACGCTTTCTCAGAGTTCTTAAATCTGTGTTTACTCTGAGAGGCTTCCTACTCAATTCTTCTTTCCCAGTCTTCTCCATAGAATTAAAATATGCACCATGGTCTGAAGACTCTCCTAAAACTTTTTGATTCCCTCTCTTTTATAGTTGAAAGATTTTATTTTTAATAAATATTTTACTGATCTTGTACAACTTTGGAGTCTGCTTTTAAGAAAGCAGGCAAATTGATGCTGAGAGCATCTTGATAGTGTCAGACTCTGTCGTATTCACCTGTAATCCCAACTGCTCAGGAGGCTGAGACAGGAGGATCACTTGTTCAAGGCCTGGGATAACCTGTACAACTCAGTGAAACCCTGCCTCAAAATAAAAAAAAAGAGACTAAGACTCAATGATGAAACACTTGTCTAGAATATGTGAAGCCCTGTTTAATTCCCCAGTACTGAGATAAAGCAAAAGAAAACAAAATCCAGGTGTATGGAGAGACAACAATGTATGATGAAAAATTGAAGTCTAAAGCTGAGTGCAGTGGCAAATGTCTGTAATCCCAGGAACTTGGGCGGTAGAAACAGAAGAATTGCAAATTCCAGGCCAGAGGCAGCCTGTGTAACCTAATGAGTCTCTGTCTCAAGATTTTTTTTAAAGGAACCTGGGGTGTAGCTCAATGGTAGAGCACTTGCAAAGTATACTTGAGGCTCTGGGTTCATCCCTCATTCCAAAGAAAAATAAAATGAAATAAAATAAAATAAAGAAAAAGAAAAGAAAGGTAGAGAGAAAGAAAAAGAAAAAGAGGGAGGGAGGTAGGGAGCAAGGAAGAAAGAAAAGAGGAAAGAAAGATGGAAGGAAGGAAGAGAAAGAAAAGCTGAAGCTTGAAAAAATAATCTCCATCTTGTTGTTCTTGTTGTTGTTAGGTGCCATCGAGTGGGCATCTGACTCATAGCAACCCTCATAGGGTTTTCAATGGCTGTCTGTTTCGGGATTGCCTTGGGAGTGGATTGCCAGGCCCTTCTCCCATTTTTGCGGTGCTGAGAATTGAACGTGGGACCTCAGAGACTGCAGTGCAGCGCTCTACCCACTGAGCTAAACCCCAGCCCAGTCTCCATCTAGTGCTTTGAAAATAAATTTGTTATTTTACGAGTTAACAAGGAATAAAGAGGCTGACATAAATAAGCATGCAGACATGCATATTATGGGAGAGAACAAAGGAGTCATCATACAATATGGAAGCCCAGAAAACACACAGTTCATCAAGGGCATCAGAAAGATACAGGTAGGAATGACAAAAGTATCACTAAAAGGAGAGTAGTCTGCCACAGAGCTGTCCTGATTATTACCCAAGGAAGTGGGGTGTATTCTATGAAAGAGAGGTCATAGGACAACACTTAATTGGAAAAAGCCAGGAGATACCAATTACCCTAACAAACCCTAGAAAGCTTGTCACAATGAGTATGGGGTCAGCAAAGATAAAAATGACATGGACCAATACAAAAACAACTTAATATAGACAAACTGACATTGGTCTCACCCATGCCAAAATAATATATAAATAATATAATAAATAATGTATAAAAAGTATTGCATATGATGAGGCTGGGATTTAGCTCAGTTGGTTGAGCACTGCTCTGCAGTCTCTGAGGTCCTGAGTTCAATTCCCAGCACCATAAAAATGGGAGAAGGACCTGGCAATCTACTCCAAAGTAAATCCCGAAACAATCAGCCATTGAAAACCCTATGAGGGTCACTATGAGTCAGATACCAACTGGACGGCACCTAACAACAACAGCAACATTGTATATCATACAGGATGATAAAGTGATAAATATCTAAATCATGTAAGGGCTATGGTGCTTATTATATTTTTATTTAATTAATTAGCCTGGTCCTTCCAGAAACTTCCAGAAACTAGATGGAACCTAGAGAATAATTATTGACTACCACAACTTGACTGAGTACTATTCTGATCACATCCATAGAGCTGGATATTTTATCTACACTATAGCAGATTAATACATTCTCTTATCCATAATATGTACTCATTGTTTTGATAAATATTTTCCATTTCAAAGAGAAAAAGATAACAGTTTGTAGTCATAGTAGAGATAGTTGACAGTATTTATTTACAGTATTGCCTCAGAAGTACGTGAACATTCCCACTTTGTGTCATTATATATTCAAAGATAACCTGGACTACCTGGTATTTTATAGACCATCATTCTGATCCATTACCACAATGACATTCTACTGACAGGACAGTATAAACAAAAGGTAGCTAGTCCCATAAAGACCACCGGTGCTCTTCAGCTGGTGTAAAGTACAATTAATAAAAATTTCCAATTAGGGAAACATTGGCTAGGAGTATGCCAGGATAAATACTCCAACACTAATAATAAAAATGTTGCATCTCAAATATTTATCATAAAGAAGTCTGCATAGCATCTCATAGGGATCTCTATGTTTTGGAAACACCACATTCCGTACTTAGAAATGGAATATGTGACCCATATACCAGGTGGCATACGATAAAATAGGGTTAGAAATAAATTGCCATAAATTCACAGTGATACAAGTGGTCTTTTGTTATTGGAAACTTTTAATATACAACTTAATGTGTTTCATTCTGACATGCATATCATTGTGACATTTCCATATATGCATTTCATTGTACATTGCACAGATAACTTCCCCCTTACCCTCGTGTGCCCCTCCTCCCCATTCTTCCACCCCCCAACCAAGGGCTTCTCTTCTATTTGCATGTCTTTTTGTGGGAATATTTTTCTGTATATCCTTGCATCCCAATTAGGATTTAAGTCCACACTTTTTCTGTAGTGATCTATTTTTATACATTGTCAGCAGTATTACGTGAATAATTAGCTCACTTGCATTATTACCATCCTTTGGTATTGTTGGTATTATTATAACTATTTCCCAAACTATTAAAGTTGGGCTGTTTACCTTGAGGTAGACCTATTTCTCATTTCTTGCTCCTTCTTGTTCCTCCACCCCCTCCTGTCTTCTCCCACCATTGCTTCCCTTTGCTAGATCCCTCCCTCATTCTTTCTGCTTCTCCCTTCTCCATTAAGTTTACATTATGTTTATCTTGATGCTCAGGACATATATTCTGGAAAATCTTATGGTTTTGGAGGCTTCATTGGTAGGAATAGATGCACTATGGAACCAACTCCGTGATCTATAGGTAGAGTCCAAATGCAAATCTTTTGCAACTTGGAACAAGGTGTGTCATTGCAGTTGAATATTGCAATCTATGTAAAGTAGCTCATGACATATTAAAAGCTATTCTAGAATGTGACATTCTTGATCATGGGACATCAAGTGCCTTTGTTTCTGAAATGGCCTATTTTGAGTTGGTTTCCATTTTTCTATAAAGTTATAAATGCAACCCATCATATAATGAAAATGATATATACAGAATTGAGCACAAGTAAGGTACATTAATATAAAGAGAGGCCTTCGGCCCATCACAGTTTCAGGTGTGATCCTCTTCTAGCTTCCATCTGGAGTTACTAGGGTGAAGGTGGAGGGATCCAAATAACCAGCTTAAGGAAGAAAAAATTATCTGAGCTTGCATTATGGGTAGACTGCTCCGTGTTTTGTGACAAGCTACAAAGTCAATAGGGATTTAATTGTGGCTATATTCAGGTCTTTCCTTGAAAGAATATAGAGGGTATATCTTTGAATGAAAGGAGCTGTAAGTCGTTCAACTAGCAATTCACACTCTTTAAAAGGAAAGTGGTGGGGCTAGTGATGTACCTTACTGTACATGCTTGCCTAGCATGAATGAGATCCTGAGTTTTATCCCCAGTACTCTGAAAAAAATGATTCAAGTGAGAGTATATAGATTTCTAAGTGTTGAATAATGTCTCAGCTTTCAGTCAATAGCTTATAAGGAGAAAATCTTAAAGATCAGAGATAAGATGTTATCAGGAAAGAGAATAGCAGGGATGGATGGATGTACGCAATAACAATGAAGTATTGTTGTTGTTAGGTACCCTCAGGTTGGTATCTGACTCATAGCGACCCTACATACAACAGGCCAAACAGTATTGTTACTGCTTCTCTGATATTTATAGAGTTTTCAGTGGCAGATTGATTTTGGGGAGTAGGTTTCTGGGTCCTTCTCCCAAACCTACAGTGTCTGGAGTTCCCATGCAATCTCCCATCCAAGTAGTTACCAAGCCCTATCCTGGTTAGCTTCTGAGATCTGACAGGATCTGATGCCATAATGGTACAGCTACAAGCATGCACATGCCAGGAGACTAATAAGGCTTTTTTTGAACTTCCCATTGCAGCTGTTGCTGGAGTAATTAAGAATACTTATGGAGACAGAAAAAATGGCAAGAGAGTCTCTTTATTCATAGAATTAAATGGTCATGATGATCAGAAGAGAGATTTCCTTTTGAACATTGGAACAAGATTACATGCGGAACAAGTATGATCATTCTGGAATCTCTAGTACTCATTTGCTTTATTAAAACTATGAGTGAACATACTAATATCAGTATTCCATTTTAAGAATGGAATAATAGACAAGAGTTTGATGTCAGAGGAGTAAACCTTGAGTCACACCAATAGCTGGTTAGGGAAGGCCAGCCGGGGCCTGCTGGTGAGGCTTTTCGTGTATAACTTGAAGTGCTTGACGGAGGCCCAGAAAGATGCGGCCCAAGGGAATGAACCAAGGGAATGAAAAGTTGTTCCCAAGGCTTCTTGTTCTCATGATAAAGCCAATAGCCACAGGGTACTCTGTGCTGACTTCCCTATCTGTTTATTAAGGTTTAGGAGACACCTGTGCTGTATGTCCTTGGATGGCATGGGAACACTGAGAAGAAGGCTTTGTTTCTCTATTTCTAAGTTCTCCTTAAACAAGTATCTTAGAGTGCTTGGAAAGTTCTTTATAGGTGAAAACAAAGTGTATAAAACTGCAGCATGAAGTTAATAAACATCTTACACTCTTGTAAGATCCCCTGTGTCCCACTTTCTTTCTTGTCAGCCCCTCAACTCCGCCGTGCAGGACACAGCAAAAGCAACAGTTGGATCCACAAGATTTGCAGATAATTGACAATAAAAGAGAACTTAAAAATGGGAGAAGGAAAAGATGAATACTGTTTGCAATGCTACAATCTATTGGAGTGACAGACATCTCTATATAAATTTTCCCACTCACCTCTCTTGTCTGAGTTTTCAGCCAGGGAGGGAGGCCCATAGGAATTGTGGAGGAACTGCTTCCAAACCTCTGTGAAGAAAGATCTGTGTGTGCTTTGTAACTAACTAAATGCAGGGATTTGTTATCATTCAGGTTTTGTTATGATAAAACAGAAATCTATCTTAAAACTTTTAGGCCCTAAACAGGAAAAACTTATGCAGAGGAAAATAGAAGGAACATACATATTGTAAACATTTTTTTTTAATATACTAAGTTCAGAGCTCTACAACATTGACCTATTCAAATATTGACCACATCTAAGATCAAAAATGATTCAAGGTGTAAAGAGGTATTACACATTTAGGTGAAAGTGAAGAAGATGCCAATAGATACCCAGGGTCAGACACTAATTTCTTATTTAAATAGCTAATGCAAAGCCCCTACACAAACAAAACAAAACAAACCCTTATACACTGTGGTAATAAAAAATTAAATTATATTTTCTAATTTTTTTTCTTTTGGCGGTACTGGGGGCTGAACCTAGGGCCTCGCACTTGCATGCTTTGCTAATGCTGTACCACTGAACTGTACCCCAAGCGCATTTTGTTGAACTCTTTGAGACAGAGTCTGGCTAAATTACACAGACTGCCTCTGGTCTCAAACTTGTGATTCTCCTGCCTCTGCCTCCTGAGTCACTGGAATTACAGGCGTGAGCCACCTCACCTGGCTACTTTCTAAATTATTCAAAGCATAGGATTTCAGTTGTAAATACATTTAAATACAAAATAAGGTAAACATAGAATAGCAGGAGGCAAAGAGATGAATGAAATCACTTTGTTTAATCTCTGCTTTTTACAAATAAAGGTAAAACTGAATAACAGTTGAGATCAAATCAGAATCTTCACATGGTTTTCATTTCTCATATACTTCATCCTAGTTGAAATAATGAAGGGAGAAAAATATATTTAAAAATTCAGATTAAAACCCAACTATCCAAAACACAGAAAACTGTAGGCAAAAGAAAGATGAATTCTTTTCAAGAGATGAAAACAAAATGTAAAAAGAAATAATAAGAATGGTAAAATGAAATATAGAGCTATAATGGTATGTTTCTTTTTTTAATACTAGCTCTAATTCCATGATAAATGATAAAAAGTATTCTAGGGATAAAGTGATTATCTCCATGAGATTTGGAAGTCTTAATGTGTCAGGTATTAGTCAGTAAATTCTTTCTAGCCATTAAATGTCAGCCTGCTGCTCAGGAAGAATTAATTTTTCCATTATATCTTTAGAACATACAAGCTAATGTCAAGTCATAAGATAATTATCACATAATTAATTTTAGTAATAATAGTAATATATTTGTGCTGTGCTCTATAATCAGCAAGATTGTTTCAGTATGTTGCTCAGTAAGGAGTCAAATACTTTGGATGCTAATTAACTTTGTCAAGGTACTAAGCATCATTTAACATAACAAAATTGTGATTTACTAGATGGCAGAAGTTGACCCAAATGAGAAAAGTGAAGCTCTGTAATTTAAGCTTATTAGTTTTTTGATCTCTGCAACTTCCACTCTATAGTGAGCTTCACCTGAGTGATGCTCTTGCAAGTACTTAAGGAGAATATACAGAGTCATTTGAATCATTATTGAACAGTTATCCCTTATATCAGTTACTGTGACCAAGACCACATGCTATTGACCATTGGGTTGTGGATGCATCCCTTTGGTGGCTTTTAATGAAACATTTGAGAATGTAAAAGAATGTAATTTTTGTTAGGTGCCATCAAGTTGTGTCTGACTCCCTAGTCACCCTCATAGGATTTTCAATGGCTGATTATTTTCAGGACTGTTTTGGGAATGGGCTGACACACCCTTCTCCCATTTTTGTAGTGCAGAGGATCTAACCTGGGTCCTCAGAAAGTGCCTAGCAGCAACAAATAGGCAAGAAATTTCTGTGGCAGTACATCTTTCTCCTAGAATACTTTCTATGCAATTGGTCTCTTAAAATTACCAATCACTTTTAAATTTTTTAATCTGATAGTTTATAACATGTGAAATCAGAAACCATGCTTATTTGATCTTTTCCTCTACTCATTACTATCAAGAAATGATCACTTTCAGAGTTTTGTTTTGCTTTGCTTTTGTTTTGTTTTTTTACTACACAAATAGAGGTAATGTTTCAAAAATCAAAGAAAGGAAAACAGATGCCTATTGTGTGTGTGTGTGCAGTACTGGGGGTTGAACCTAGGGCCTCACACTTGCATGCTTTGCAAGTGATGACCACTGAGCTGCACCCTCAGCCCATTTTTTAAAATTTTTTGAGACAGAGTCTCTCTAAATTAAGCAGACTGCCTCTGGTCTCCAACTTTCGATCCTCCTGCCTGCGCCTCCCAAATTGCTGGGACTACAGGCATGCACCACAGCGTCCAGCTCCCGATGACATTTTTAAATTTTGTTTTTTATTTAGAGAAATCTTTGCTGCACTTCTGTTTACTAAAGGAAATGCTGGTACACCTAGTATTATTCCCTGCAAATTAAAAATAAATTTTAAAAATTTGTGTATGTACTGCTTTTTATTGCAAAATAGATTTTTATTTACTTAGGATTTATTTATGTAAGGAAGATGACTGATATCTGCCAGCAATTGGTAGAATCTGTTAAACCAAGTATATTTTGTATCTTGTGTCTTTTTGGCACTGACGCCTGTCTTTCAATATTTCTGAATGTTGAAATAGATGATTACAGGTTTTAAATATTACAATACAAAAAATGGACATTTTGATTAATGTCTATAGTTATTTATTATGAAAATATATAGTGAGTAGTGACAATAAAATATCAGATTCACAATATTGCATGTTAATTTGTCAGGTAGAAATTATTTACATTTCGATAAATGTTTAGTCAACTTAAAAATGCAGCCAAGATGACAGACATTAGAGATTGGAAAATAAGAGTGGCAATAATTTTGAAAAATAAATAAATGTGCAAAATATTGAATGTGAGAAATATGAAATATCTTTAAAATGTTTTTGAAATGTTAGCATCAACATTTCTTCATCTTCTGAAATATTACTTATTCTGCCCCTTGCCCGTAGATACACAGTTCGTTCTCCTAAATTTCTAAAATCGATAATAACGTCCTTGGTCATATCCCAAACCAACATTATCTCTCTGCATTTTCAAATGCTATGGCCACTACACTATTACTTGATGATCAGTTAGGAATAAAAGAATAGCAGCTGGTCTGTAATCCATGCTTCCTTCCCTGAAGATACCCAGGGAGAAATGGTGTAGTAAAAATCTCTTTCTGCACATGCTAATTGAATCTCTTGATAGCATTTATGAACAAAATGTTTCTTCTATAGAATGCTTTTAGCAAATCACACCTGATCTGTCTAGGTTAACTTACGACAAACATACCTGGAAATTATGGATAAGGGATTCACTGTTCACTGAAAAATGCTGGCATTAGATAGGTAATTATCAGAGTAATAAGCGGTATTTTGTAATTTTGCTGGCTACAAATTTATTGCTTCTCAGCTACAAACTCATCATTTTAGACTTTTCTGTACAAATGGATCCAGGTCATTTTAAATATTTTGTTTTTCTCATGACAACCAGCATAAAGTTCGTCAGTAGAGTTTTCAGGAGAAGGGTTTTATTTCTTAGTTTTTTGTTTGTTTGTTTGTTTTCTTTTTCTGCTATGTTGACTTTCAAGTTCCAGTAATATTCACAGGTCCCCTAGTGCCTAACTTCCTGGACACATGGCAGGCAGCAATATCTTACAGCCAGCAATTTCCTTGACACTTTCCATCTCCTCGACATTTTTAAAGATGAGTAACTGTTTCTGTGGGTCCAGGTCCATTAGTGCACGGCAGCCAGCAGCACTCCTGAGCACCTCTCAGATCCAGGCTTTACTACAATACTGCCCCCAGTCAAGCACAAAGAAATCCACAATGAACAGGTTTCCTAGCACCTAGGAGGGTGAATTCTGGAAAGTCTCAGGGGTCATATCATTATCAGGTTCTGTACATGGCATGATAAAACTTTTCTGTCATTCTATGAGCAATATGTGTGCTCTCTCCAACAAAGTTTATGTAACAACACTAAGAGGATGTGGACTTTTCCTTGGGCAATGTATCTCAGTCCTACAGTTAGTAATCACCCTGTAAATTGTTATTACACATCTTGATTTCTCTTCTTACTTGCCAAGACCTAATTATTTTAATCACATTATAGTTAATGATTCTTTTTACCAGGATATATTAATTGCTTAAGTAATAGATTAAATTGTGACATTTTTTATAGGTGCATATGTGTGTTGTTATTAGGTGCTTTAGAGTCGGGTTCAACTAATAGCAACTCTCATGGGGTTTTCAATGGCTGGTTGTTTGGGGATTGCTTCGGGAGTGTATTTGCCACATCCTTTTCCCATTTTTGTGCTGGGATTGAACCCAATGCCTAAGAGAGTGTGGGGTAGTGCTCTACTAACTGAGCTAAACCCCAGGCTGTTACAAGTGCATAGATGCAAATAATATATTTGATCATATTCATCTCCTCAGTACCATTTCTTATCTCTCCTCCACTCCTCCTCTGTTCTCCTTCCTCTTTCCTAGTAGATTTCCTTCTACTTTTATGTCTTTTCTTTCCTAGGTTACACATATGAGAGAACACATATGATACTTGTCTTTCTGAGTCAGACTTAATTCAGTTACATGATATCTCCAGTTCAATCCTCTTCCTGTAAACAACTTGAATTCTTTCTCTTCATGACAGAATAATACTTGCTTGTGTGTATATATATGTTGTTGTTGTTGTTAGTTGCTGTCGAGTCGGTATCCGACTCATAGTGACCCTCATAGGGTTTTCAATGGCAGACTGTTTCGGGATTGCCTTGGGAGTGGATTGCCAGGTCCTTCTCCCATTTTTGCGGTGCTGGGAATTGAACTCGGGACCTCAGAGACTGCAGCGCAGCGCTCTACCAACTGAGCTAAATCCCAGCTTCGTGTATATATATACCATATTTTATTCAATACTTGGGGATTGAACCCAGGGCCTCAAACAAAATTTGCAGGTGCTCTACCACTGGGCTGTAGCCCCATCCCCTTTTTATTAATTATTAGTATTTTGAGACAGAGTCTCACTAAGGTACATAGGCCACCTCTGGCCTTGAGCTCACAATCCTCCTGCCTCTGCCTCCTAAATTGTTAGGATTATAGGCATGTGCAACTGTGCCCAGCCCACATTTTCTTTATACGTTCATCCACTGATGGGCACCTAGGCCCATCAATAACTTGGGTATTGTGAGTAGTGTCACAATCAATATTAGTATGCAGGTATCTTTATGTTAAGCCAACATTGATTCTTTTGGGCATATACCCAAAAGTGATATATCTGGATCATATGATAGTTTTATTTTTAAGTATATGAGGAAATTCCATATTCATTAACATAATGGCCAGGCTAATTTACATTTATACCAAGATTCCTTTCATTTCATGTCCTCCCTACCCTTTGTTGTTTCTCATTTTCTTGGTAATAGCTATTATGAATGGCATGAAATGTTATCTCAGTGCAATTTTGGTTATCATTTCCCTGATGAGTAAAGATGTTGAAGATTTTTTTCATGTGTTTATTGACCATTTGTATTACTTCATTTGAAAAAGAACTGGTCAGTTTACCTATTTATTCATTGGATTATTTGTTCTTTTAATTTTTAAGTCCTTTATATATACTAGATACTAATCTCCTGGTGGGTGAACAATTGGCAACAATTTTCTCACATTCTGTAGGCTGTCTCTACACTGGTAATTGTTCCTTTGCTGTGCAGAGCTTTTTGATTTTGTGGAATCCCATTCATCAGCTCTTAAATTTCCTGAGTGTTTGGAATCCTATTCAGAAGGTCATTGCCTATCCCTATATCTTTTATATTACTGTTATATTAATTGTGAAAAATAGTGTGTTTCATTATGACATTTTCATACATGTATACAAGGTTCTTTTATTTTATTTTCCCACTTATTACTAAGACTTACGCATCTCCCATTAGCCTGCAGATTCCCTTCCTATTCCCTAATACTTCCCTTTCTACTTCCATGTCATTTTTCATTCCATATATGAGAAAAAACGCAATATTTGTCTTTCTGAGTCTGGCTTACTTTGTTTTCCATCCATTTTCCTGAAAAGGACATGATTTTGTTTTCTTTATGGCTGAATAATACTCTATTTTGTACATATACCACATTTTCTTTAGCTGTACAATATCTATATTATTGGCATCTTAGCTAATTTAATGAATTGCCTAATATGAACATTGCTTCAATGACAAGGATATGTTTATATCTCTATTATATGCTGTCTTTGGTTCCTTTGGATATAAACCCATGATTGGTTAAGCTGGATCATGTGGTAGTTCTACTTCTAGTTTTCTTTGAGAAGCCTCCCCTCAAAAGGCTCAATCCTAGCCCCCACAGGAATCCACATACAGTCAGTCTTGATCTCCCTCTCAGAGGTCAGACTATGGCTTTTAAATAGAAATGTCTTACATCTTATCCCTGAAATTCAGACCATGCTCCCTACCACATAGATTTGTGTCTGCAAACACAAGTATCTAAGTCACAATCAGTTTCCTGGGCCCACTTGGGCTTTTGGGTGGCTGTTCACTATGCCAGTAAAGAGAAGGTTGTTAGGACTCGGATGAAGAGAAGGTTGTTAGGACTCGGAGATATAAAAATTCAAGGGCTTCTGATCCTCCTGGCACTAAGGGCAAACAGGAAGAACCCTTCTTAAGATTGATCCCTATTATGGCATCTATGACTAAGCAAAGAAGTACAGTGGACCCATTCTTGAGCAAAACCTTGCTGTAGGAATTACAGCTCTCTTGTTCTACATGATAGATTTACAAAGTGTTAAACTCTGTACTTGCAGAGCCGGCTAAGACTTTCTCTCTTTTGCCTACAACCCCAAGGGGACTCATTTGCTTTCCCTCCTAGGCTTCCAAGTGCTCAGTCTTAGCACTCTGTTTCCCTTACTATTCCAAAGTCCAATATTTCTGGTTTTCACCTGGTCACTGACTACATATTGTTATATACAAGTGCCTTTTCAGGACATGTCACCCCTCCCTCAGCCACATACCCGTTGTTCTACAATCTTAGGGAGATTCAAAAGTCTTCTCTGTGTCTAATCTACCATCTTCCAACTCCTTAATGATCTGAATATTAAACTTACCTCACTCCAGGATTCAGGCTGAATAAAAACACATCAGCCTAATTATTGAAATTCTCCCTAACAAAATGAGACATTTTGGATAATCTAATATCTACAATTAATTATTTCAACTTGAATGACTTTTGTTACTTGTACTAATAGCTCACTAGATAGAGTTAGTTATATATCCCCTTCACTAACAGGGAGCTAGAGAGGGCAATCTGAATTACTTATAAAATTAGAGTTATAAAGTAGACTATTTCCAGTCATAGGGACGGGGATTTAGCTGTCAGTAGAGCACTGCTCTGCGGTCTCTGAGGTACTGGGTTCAGTTTCCAGCACTGCAAAAATGGGAGAAGGATGTGGCAATCCACTCCCGAGGCAAACCTGAAATGATCAGCCATTGAGAAAGCTAAAAGGGTCACTATGAATTGGACAGGACTTGATGGCAACAAACAACAACCCCTGGTCACAAAATATTGGGCTACTTTGAATTCAAAAAGTAAGCACCCTTGTTTCACCAGGAAGCAACTCAGGTTTCAGAATCTCATTTGATTGTGTTTTTTTTTTTTTTTTTTTTTTTCTGTACTGGGGTTGAACCCAGGGCCTTGCACCTGCATGCTTTGCAAGTGTTGGACCACTGAGCTGCGCCCCCAGCTCAATTTTTTTTTTTTTTTACTTTTTGAGATAGGGTATCACTAAATTAAGCAGACTGCCTCTGCTCTAGAACTTGTGATCCTTCTGCCTCCGCCTCCTGAGCTTACAGGCATGTGCCACCTCGCTCAGCATGTTGTTGTTGTTGTTGATGTTGTTGTTGTTGTTGTTGTTGTTGTTGTTTAAGGTGTCATTGAGTCCTGTCTGACTCATAGTGACTTTATGTACAGCAGAGGAAACACGACACAACACTGTGCCATGCCCAGGACTATGTCAGTGCTTCTCTGTTATTCATAGGGTTTTCAATGTCTGACTGTTTTAGTAATGGCCTGCTGGATCCTTTTCCCAAGAGTACAACACCTGGTATTCCCAGGTGATCTCCCATCCAAGTACTATCCAGGCCCAAACCTGCTTAGCTTTGGAGATCAGAGGAGATCAGAAGCCAGAGTGGTGCAGATATAGGCTCTCTCTAGATATTTGCAAAGAAAAAAATTATTTTCTTCCCCTTAAACACTCAGTGTACTACACTTATCACTATCATTTAAAGAGCAAAAGAAGTAGAAAATTCAGAAGTTATTTTCTTGTGGCAAAACTGAATTTCCATTGGGAAGTTAGCATGAGGGCCCTGTACTGGGTGGACAATGTTCTTTAAACATGCAAATTCTTCTCCCAAAGTGGAAGCCTCAGTATACTATTCCTCCATGACCTTGGTCTCTGTCTTTTAAGATGTATTTCCATTACCCATTGTCACTTGGCTAAATTTTAAGTGAGATTTATGAATAGAATATACTTATTTTGAGGGGCTTGAAGGCTTTCTCATATCTTTTTGTGAAGAGTTACACCCAAAGACTTTTGTGAGAACTTTAAAAAAATATTTAAACTGTATTTCTCTCCTTTTTAATTCTCATGACAGTCTCTTTTGAATGAATATCTGATAATGTGGCCCTATCAGCCTTTGATGCATGGAAGAGGAATCAGGAACTTATCTTTTCTCAGGGTCAGTTTTCTCCACTTGTACCTTATAGTACACACTGCCACCTTTAGAAGAGTAGGTTGTTTTCACTCTCCAAATTTTATATATATATATATATATATATATATATATATATATATATATATATATGCATATATATGCGTGTGTGTGTGTGTGTGTGTGTGTGTGTGTGTGTGTGTGTGTAGACACACATTTAGGCTGTGGTTTGGCTCAGTTGGTACAACGCTGCTTTGCCCTTTCTGAGAACCAAGGTTCAATACCCAGCACCAGCACCACAAAAATGAGAAAAGAATACGGTAGTCTACTCCCAAAACAAGCCAGAAACAATCAGCCACTGAAATGAGAGTCACTGAGTCAAATATGACTAACAACAACAAATTATACACACACACACACACACACACACACACACACACACACACACACACACAATCATGGATATATGTATGTCTGCAGCAATTGCAGCCTAGCATCTGATCCCTCCTGATCTCAGAAGCTAAGCAGATTAGGCCTGGTTAGTCCTTGGATGTATCTGCAAATACCAGATACTGCAGGCTAGGGAGAAGGACCTAGCAATCTACTCCCCCAAAAAATCCACCATTGAAGACTCCATGAATAACAAAGAAGCACTGATATAATGCTGTGCATGGCACAATGTCAGGGAGTGCTTCATTCTGTTGTACATAGGGTCTCTATGAGTTGGACAGACTGGACAGCACCTAACAACAAAAACAACATATATGTATATGATAATGTAATATGGTAAGTGTTAAGAAATTTCTCCAGGGGGTATTAAATTCTGTTCTGAATTATTTGTTTATTTTACCAAAAATTTATTATATAGCTTGAGAAAAGATTTTGTGCTATCTCAACTACTAGATGTTATGTATGCTCTTATTCTTCTCCTTAATAGTTGAATTTTTCTAATAATAAATCCTTACTCAAAATATTATTTCTGATATTTTATCAATTTTTTGGGGGGGGGGCTACTGGGGGTTGAACCCAGGGCCTCCGCACTTGCATGCTCAGGAAGTGCTGGGTCACTGACCTGCACCACAGCCCATTTTTTAAAAATTTTGTTGAGAAAGGATCTCACTAAGTTATGCAGACTGCCTGTGGTCTTGAACTTGTGATCCTTCTGCCTCTGCCTCCCAAGCTGCTGGGATTACAGGTGTGCACCACTGTGCCAGCCTTATCAAAAATTTTATAAAACTTTTCCATAATAATTGATAAGATATGTGCTTAAAATGCTTCATCAATATATTGTGATTAGAAGACTTGGGATATTTTCTAAAAGAAAGAGAAAGAAAGAAAAGAGAAAGAGAGAAAGAAAGAGAGAAAGAAAGGAAGGAAGAAAAGAAGGAAAAGAAAGAAAGAAAGAAAGAAAGAAAGAAAGAGAGAGAAAGAGATGAAGGCAGAAAGGAAGGAAAGAGCTCTATCCTAGCTTTAAAGACAAAGCATTTCCAACCTAGCATAAATCAACTCTATCAACTCTAAAATTATACTTTTTTATTTTTTTAAATATTAGATGACTTAGGTGGATGTAGTGGAACACAGTTATAATACTAGCACACAGGAAGCTGAGGCAGGAAGATCATGAATTTGAGGCCACCTGGGGCCTTTAGTAAGCTTGTATGAAGAAAAAAATTTAAGCAGTTGGGAATTCATACAGGATATTATTTGAATGAATTTCTTTCATTGAACATGTGTGTATATAGTGGATTTATTATACCAATATGGAATTTGTATAGAAATTAAATGTCCACACATTAAAACTTCAGTGATTTATGCAATATTAATTAAGATAACACTGACATGTAAATTTTAAAAGTTGTTCTTTTTGTACTAAATGCTTATTGTTGTTGTTAGGTGCCATCGAGTCAAGTCTGACTCATAGTGACCCTATGTACAGCAGATTGAAACACTTGCCAATTCTGTGCCAGGCAAACAATCTTATTTATGTTTAAGCCCATTGTTGCAGACACTGTGTCAATATATCCGGTGGAGGGTTTTCCTCTTTTGGGTTGACCTGCCACTCTCCCAAACATGATGTCCTTCTCCAGGGATTGATCTCTCCTGACTACAAGTCCGAAATATGTAAGACACAGTCTGGCCATTCTTGTTTCCAAGGAGCACTCTGGTTGCACTTCTGGGACAGATTTGTTGGTTCTTTTGGCAGTCCATGGTATATTCAATAGAAGTCTGCACCACCACAATTCAAAAGCATCAATTCTTATCCTGTCTCCCTTGTTCAATGTCCAGCTTTCACAATCATATGATGCGACTGAAAATACCATGGCATGAGTCAGATGCACCTTCGTCTTCAATGTGACATCTTTACTTTTCAATACTCTAAAGAGATCTTTTGCCACAGCTTTTCCTAGAGCAATGCGTCTTTTGATTTCTTGACTGCTGCTTCCATGGGTGTTGATTATAGAGGCAAGCAAAGCAAAATCTTGGACAACCTCAATCTTTTCTCCATTTATTGTGAAGTTGCGTGCTTCAAACCACATTGAAGGCTATGGTCTTTGATCTTCATCAGTAAATGTTTTAAATCCTCTTCATATTCAGCAAGCAGAGTTGTGTCATCTGCATAACGCGGGTTGTTAATGAGTCTTCCGCCAATTCTGATGCCACGATCTTCCTCATAAAGTCCAGCTTCTCGGATTATTTGCTCAGTGTATACATTGAAGAGAGATGGTGAAAGTACACAGACCTGACCCACACCTTTCTCAACGTTAAACCAGGCAGTGTTTCCTTGTTCTATTTGAACAACTGCCTTCTGGTTCATGTACAGATTTCTCATGAGCACAATTAGGTGTTCTGGTATTCACATTTTCTGAAGTGTTATCCATAATTTGGTATGATCCACACAATCAAATGCTTTTGCATAGTCAATAAAACAGACATCTTTTTGATATTCTCTGCTTTCAGCTAATATCCACCTGACATCAGCAATGATGTCCCTGGTTCCCCGCCCTCTTCTGAATCCAGCTTGATTTTCTGGTAATTCCCTGTCTATATACTGCTGCAGTCGCTTCTGAATGGTGTTTAGTAGAATTTTGCTGGTGTGCGATATTAATGATATTGTCTGATAGTGTGCATATTCAGTTGGATCCCCTTTTTTGGGAATAGGCACAAATATGGATCTCTTTCAGTCAGTTGGCTAAGTAGCAGTTTTCCAAATCTGTTGGCATAAACATGTTAACACCTCCAGTGCTGCATCTGTTTGTTGAGACATCTCTATTGGTATCCCATCAATTCCTGGAGCCTTGTGTTTTGCCAGTTCTTTCAAGGCAGCTTCCACTTCATCCTACAACACCATTGGTTCCTCTTCATATGCAACCTCTTGGAATGGTTGGTCATCTACCAATTCTTTCTGGTATAATGACTCTGTGTATTCTTCCCATCTTCTTTTGATGTTTACTACATCATTTAATATTTTCCCTGTAGAGTTTTTTGCTATTGCCACTAGAGGCTTGATTTTTTTCTTCACTTCCTTAAGCTTGAGAAACACAGAGTGTTTTCTTTCCTTTTGGTTTTGTGCCTCCAGCTCCTTGCACATGTCATTATAATATTTGTTTCTGTCTTCTCAAGCTGCCTTCTGAAATCTTGTGTTTAGTTCCTTAACTTCTTCTTGTCTTCCTTTTACTTTAGCTGTTTGACATTCAAGGGCAAGTTGTACTGTCTCTTTTGACATGCAATTTGGTCTTTTTTTTTTCTTGTCTTTTTAAGAACTTTTTGCTTCCTTCTTGAGTGATATCTTTTATCTCATGCCAAAACTCTTCTGGTTGCCTAGCATTTGTGTCTAATGCATTAAAACTATTTTTGAGGTGGTCGCTGAACTCAGGTGGGATATACTAAAGGTCATACCGTGGCTCTCTTATACTTGTTCTAATTTTCTTCAGCTTCAGTTTGAACTTGCATATGAGAAGTTGATGGTCTGATCCACAGTCAGCACCTGGTCTTATTGTGACATTTTGTACAGAGCTTTTCCATCGTCTCTTTCCACATATGCAGTCAATTTGATTCCTGTATGTTCCATCTGGTGAAGTCCATGTGTATAGTCTCCATTTATGATGTTGAAAAAATGTATTTGCAATGAAAAGGTCATTGTTCTGACAAAATTCTATCATGGGACCTCCAGCTTCCTTTCTGTCACCAAGACCATACTTTCCAAATACTGAGCCTTCTTCTTTGTTTCCAACTTTTGCATTCCAGTCACCAGTGATTATCAGTATGTCTTGATTGCATGTTTGATCTATTTCAGAGTGCAGAAGCTGATAGAAGTCTTCCCTTTCTTCATTTGTGGCCTTAGTGGTGGGTGCATAAATTTGAATAATAGTCATATTAACTGGCCTTCCTTGTAGGTGTATGGATATTATTTTATCCCTGACAACATTGTATTTCATGACAGATCTTGAAATGTCTTTTTTGATGATGAATGCATCCCCATTTCTCTTTAGTTTATCCTTCACAGCATAGTAGACCTATGATTGTCTGACTCAAAATGGCCTATGCCGGTCCATTTTAGCTCATGATGCCTAGAATGTCAATGTTTATGTGCTCCATTTCTCTTTTAATGATTTCTAATTTGCCTAGATTCATACTACGTACATTCCATGTTCCAATTATTAATGAATGTTTACAACTGTTTCTCCTCATTCTGATTCATGCCACATCAGCAAGTTGAGCACCCTGGGGATTTACTTCATTTCCATCATCATGGTAGATTCTACTTTGAGGAGGCAACTCTTACTCAGTAGTCTTTTGAGCGCCTTCCAACCTGGGGTGCTCATTTTCAGGCACTATATCTTACAGTGTTTCTTTGCTATTCATAGGGTTTTCAATGGCTAGTTGTTTCAGGAGTGGTTTGCCAGGTCCTACTCCATAGTCTGTCTTAGTCTGGAAGCTCAGCTGAAAACCTGTCCACCATGGGTAACCTTGCTTACGTCCGAGGTTACAGTGGCAGATCTCTCAGCCTCATCACAACACACAAGCCTCCACAGTGCAGCAAACTGACAGACGTGTAGGGGTACTAAATGCTAGTTAACAGACATATTTGTATATATATATATATATATATATATATATATATATATATATACCTACATATATACATATATACATTTGTACATATATATACATATATATATACGTATACATATATATATTATGGGAGAGAGAGGAAATTGTAAAAAATTAGGCTTATTTTTCTTTTTTAAAAATTGATAAAATGTTCTAGATGTATTTTGTGTATCTAGTAGTGAATAAATTTTCATTATGATTTGTAATTTTTTACTTTTATTTCATCTTAAAATATATGTTTTATTGTAGAGCAGGTTTAACTTCAGAGCAAAATTGGACAGAAAACACTGAGAGTTCCTCATACCCATTTTTCCCACACATTCACAATCTCTGCCGCTATCAATGTCCCCATCAAAATGTTATATTTGTTACAATCAAACCAATTTTGACATGGCATTATCACTCAAAGTCCATAGTTTACACTGAGCTTAGCTTTTGATGTTGTGTGATGACGTGTTTGTGCCATTATGGTATTGTATACATTAGCTTCAATACCCTAAAAATCTTCTGTGCCTCTGTGTTCTGCCTATTTACTGACAAGTGAACTTTTTTCTGTCTCCATAGTTTTGGTTTTCCAAGAACTTCTTATAGTTGGAATCATACAGTTTGTAGCCATTCTTACATTGGCTTCTTTCACTTAGCAGTTTGCATTTGACAATCCTCCATGTCTTTTCATGAATTGATAGCTCATTTCTTTTCAGCATTAGATAATATCCAATTGTCTGTGTGTACCATATGCCTCCTGAATGACATCTTGGTGGCTTCTAATTTTGGCTGTTGCGAATAAGGCTGCTATGAACATCCAACATGCAGGTTTTTATGCAGACATGTTTCCAAGTCATTTGGGTGAATACAAAGGAGAGTGATTACAGGATTATATTATATGAGTATGATTAGTTTGTTAGAAATAGCCAAACTATCTTGCAAATAGGCTGTTACCATTTTGCATCCCCACTACCAATGAATGAGAGTCATTTTGGTGTTTTTATCCCTTTCAGTTAGAGCTGAATCTGTTATGCTATCAGTGACATACTCCAAACAATATTTTAAGATGCATTCACATGTGTCTAGTAATTCTTTCCTCTTTTCTTTTCCTTTTTTTATACAAGAGATCATGGAGTGGGGGGACTTAAAGACTAACCTTGCCAGTAGCAAATCATCAAGCATGGAATTAAAAATGCATGAATGAAAATACTGTCCCTTATCATCAAATACCTAAGCCTTCAGAGATTGGTGTTCTGAATTGCTTGAGTAATTTTTTTCTCTAGTTGTAGAGAAATTGATATCTTAAACCTGCTTCATGTGATCCATATTCTCTATTAAAACAGCTTTTAACATAGAGTTAATATGTAAGAAATGCATAGAGAAATGAATAATGAGAAAGATTTTGAGTGGCCAGTTTCTTGCTCTGTTTATGAGGCATTACATAGTCTGGGTAGAGACAAATTGCCTGCTCACAGTATTTTTCTTTAGGAAATCAGTTCCTCAAATCCATGAAAACTGTAGTAGAGATTAATGAAGCATAAAAAGAGATCTATTCAACAACAGAAAGAGTTAAACTGTAAGAATCCAGTATATCCAGGTCAAAAGCCTTGACAGACTATCAATCTGAACAGTGAAAAGTTCTGGGAAAAGAGCCAAAAAAGATCGCACCAAGATAAAGGGCTGTAAATCTTAAGAATGATGCTCCCTCTGCTTCTACAGGACCACCTTACTTATCCTGATCTTTTTAAATTTAAGGATATTTGCCTTATAAACTCAAAGACAGAAGGTTGGGACTTATTAAGGGTAGCAAGCTTTAATCTTTGCCTTTAGATTCATTAAAATATCAGAAATGTCTGGAGGGACCTTCAGCTATATGCCAGAGTTCAGTTATTTGTATGAGAGAAAGTCACTTTAATTTGCAAATGGCAAGATTATAATGAAAGAGAATGAATACTATAAGTTTTCGAAAAAATAAAGGGATATAAATTTGAGTTTGCTAGGTTGAGGTAACTGAAATTGTTTTTATGTTTTCCTGAATGTGTTTTGGAATGTTAATTTTCACATATTTTTCAAAAAGACTACTCAACTAATTATAGCATAGAGAGTCTAGGCCACTGATAATCAGATGTTCTGAATAGGATGAGTCAGATATTCTAACCTTCAGCAAAATTTTAATCTTCAAGAAAATAATATTAAGTACTAGGTTTAGTGAGTGAAAATAGAATGATTGTACAGATTTTCAAGGAAGTAGGAGTGATCTAAGCTCCTATTAATGATTTAAGTGTCTACATGACACTTTGGAAACCTCTCTAGATATCAAAAGCTAAATAAAAGTGTGGCATCTATGGATATAAGGACACCTGATAATAGCATTTGTTTTGAGATACCTCTCAATATTTTCATTTCTGTGGTTGAAAATCCATGATCTGGGAGAGGTATTAATTCAAAACAGTTTAATGTTGGGTGCCAAGAAGAGTTTCACATTACTTTGGCAAAGCAAGAAAAAAATATATATATATTCATATTTCCTGCTTGATTACTAGAATATATGCATGTATCAAAAGTTTCAAAATATGAAAAATTAGACTGTAAACATGTAAACTTTGAAGCTGAGAACTTTGGGAAATGAAATATGAGACAGTTTTACGTTTGAGAGTTTAACTGGAAAGTGCTTTTTAATGTATATTGTAGGAGACTGAAGGAAGCAGAATTTGAAGAATAAGAACCTGAGTGAGAGTCAATTATAATAAAGGTTTCAGCTAATCAGACTCAGAACTCTGGTGTGAATGGCATTTCTGACTTGACTTTTATTGGAAAAAGGCAACTTTCCATTATATCTCTTATATTGACAAATCATTTAATGCTGGCTTCTTGGGTAAGAGTGTGTAAATTTGGAAAAAAAAAAAACCACTTTCTTTATTTCCTGGAAGGAGACTCAGTGAATAGATATCAGCTGCCAACACTGCCAGGAGCTGGGAGAATAATTTACCCTGGTGGCAGGAGACCTCTATGAAGCTCCAAGTATGTTCACTGGAGGCCACTCCTTGCATGCCCTGGACCCACTTATGTGATCCAGTTTCATGTGTTAGGGAAATATATTTTCCAAAATACTGTTCCCCATATTATTCTAGAGCAATCATAACTTGATGTTTACTGGGATGAACTAAAATCTTCATTGCTACGAACTGGATGATATTGTATTTCCTCTGTTATATATTTGTAACTGTAACTTATATTATCTCTATTCCACTATGAAGTCTAAATTCCCTTCATGTCTGGCTTGCACTTCTGGTTTCAGAGGTTTAGCCAGTGGCTTAACTAAGAATATTCTCCCTATGTGATCTTAGTTCCCAAAAAACAAGCACTTCTCAGACCATAGTTATTGAACATTTTCACTTACTGCCAAAGTTGGGCAAAGGAGGAATGTACAAGAGGGTCATTTGTGTTCCTGATTTTGTAATATTCATTTTACCATCTCCTGATGAGCAAGGATAATTATTTCTAAAATGAAAGTGACGCATCATTTTCTTGCCTGCTGTTCACTTGGAATGGGGAGTTGGAAGTGAATGAGTGATAGCATAGTCTGAAGTTTAATTGGAAGCTTGTTATGTTCCTTAATGGAAGCATTTTACTCTTAGACATCAAGGACTCTGTATTAGTCAGCTGTCATCACTGTAGCAGAAAAAACAACCCAAACAAACTTAGAGGGAAGAGATACTTATTGAGGACTCACGGTTAGAAGAATCAGTCAATACTGATGGATGGGCAGGCGTAGCAGGGGCAAGTGGCAGGGGCCATAGCAGAAAGCTTTACATCTTCCTAAGCAAGAAGCAGAGGGAGAGCATGGAGTCACAGGATGAGGATGAAAACCTCCAAGGGCCTGCCCCCAATGACTCACTTCCACCAAGCTAGACTTGCTCTCAAAGTTCCGCAGCCTACCAAGACAGTGCTACCAGCAGAGGATTAACTGACATGGTCTTTAGGGGACAATTTAGGTCCAAACCATAACAGCCTATAAATAGAACCCACAGCTGGGTGTATGGGAATGCCAATACTCCCAAGTATGTCCTTGTGGAAGGTTGGTAAGTGAAGGATCTGCTACTTACAACTCCTGAATTGTTCCCAGGAACAATGCAAAAACTCTGGCCACCAGGAAGATTTTTCCTTCTTTAAAGCCCTTTAAGGTTATCTAAATTAGAATCCTTACACACCCACAGGGCATTTTCAGCTTGAACTGACATTCCAACCTAGTCATCATACTACACCAAGATGACTGTACGTAAAACAAACATAGCAATTTTACTCCTTCAACTGATGATTCTGTTGAAATCACCAAAAATATATAGGTGTGAGCTGATTGAAAAGCACTCGCACAGTGGTGAGAGCGGACATAGGGGCTGGCTACCTGCTCACTCACACAGTTTACTGCATCCTGCTGTCTTGTTTGTTAACAGGTTTCGTCACTTTTACTTTATCATGGGATGCTGTCAGCCTGATCCAATTTCATGAATATGGGGCACATAGAACTTAGCTCATGATTAGCAGTTCTGGCCATGTGGTCACGTACTGTTACTTGGTCAGGCACTTCATCTCTACCAGGACTCACTGTTGTATGTGAACTGTGTCACAAAAGTTGTAGTTTTCTTATGCAAGTGGCATGGTTTATATCAATAACCAAGGGGTTTACATAATGAGTATCCTATTGGGCCTTACTATAAACTCCACAGAGTGTCTTCCTGCAACACTAACCCCTCTACTACTAAAGAATCTGCTGAATTGCAAGTTGAAAGGAGGATGGACTTTCATCACATACAAGACCTACTTCAGTATTCATTTCTGCTCTGTTCCCCACTCAGAGCAACTGGCCTTTTTGTTGCATAATATATAGTTTAAAACAGAATTGCCAGTTATGAAATATGGTAAATCTAGAACTGAAAGAGGACTACTAAATTTTTTTCTTCTTTTCCTTATTGTGGAATGTGAAAAGTGCAGTAATTTATTTATTGCATTGGAGAACATTTGGTAGAGTGCTTGCTTTGCATGTTCTGAGGCCTTAGTTTCCATCCCCGGTACTGAAAAAATGGGAGTAAGGTGTGTCATCCCACAGCCAAAACAATTCTGAAATAATCAACCATCAAAAGCCCTATGAATAATAGAGAAACACTGGCACAGTGCCAGGCAAGGGACAGTGTTGGGGAGTATTTTGTTCTTTTGTAAATAGAGTCTCTGTGAGTCAGCCCTGACTCAAAGGCACCTAACCACATAAACAGCACTGGAGGTATCATCTAAGTCCATCCATACAAAACTACTGTAGCCTAATATTATTATTTTTACTATGTACTCACGGGGGCTGGGATTTAGCTCAGTTGGTAAAGTGCTGTGCTGCAGTCTCTGAGGTCCCGAGTTCGATTCCCAGCACCACAAAAATGGGAGAAGGACCTGGTAATCCACTCCCAAGGCAATCCCGAAACAGTCTGCCATTGAAAACCCCACGAGGGTCGCTATGAGTCGGATACCAACTCGACTCGACGGCACCTAACAACAACAACAATGTACTCATGAGAAATTTGTACTTAGACCAGGATCCAGTCATTCAAACAGAATAAGGAAACACTGGTTTAAAGTTGAGAAGTGATAGGGCTGTATCCTTTTACCTTATCTCTTCAATTTCTATGCTGAGCAAGTATTCTGAGAAGTTGGATTTTATGAAGAAGAACATGGCATCATGATTGGAGGAAGATTCATTGACAAATCTATGATATGCAGATGACACAACTCTGCTTGCTGAAGGTAAAGAGGATTTGAAACATTTACTAATGAAGATGCAAGAACACAACCTTCAGTATGGATTGCGCCTTAGCATCAAGAAAACAAAAATCCTTGCAACTAGATTAGTGAGCAACTTCATGATAAATGAAGAAAAGATTGAGGTTGTCCAAGATTTTGTTTTACTTTGTTCTACAATCAACCTACGGAAGCAGCAGCTAAGAAATCAAAAGATGCACTGCATTGGGAAAAGCTGTTGTAAAAGACCTTTTCAAAGCGTTGAAAGGTAAAGATATTACAATGAAGAACAAAATGCGCCTGATTTATGCCATGGTATTTTCAGTTGCATCATAGGCTGTGAAAGCTGGTCAATGAAAAAGAGAGACAGGAGGAGAATTGATGCTTTGGAATTGTGGCACTCGAGATGAATGTTGAATGTACCATGGACTGCCAAAGTAACCACCAGATCCATCCTAGAATAAATGTAACCAGTGTTCCTTGAAATCAAGGATGGCTAGACTGTGTCTTATGTATTTTGCACATTTTGTCAGGAAGGACCAATCCCTGGAGTAGAACATCTTGTTTGGGAGACTATCAGGTCAGTGATAAAAAGGAAGACCCTCAACTAGATGAATTGACATAGTGGCTGCAACAATGGGTTTAACATAAAAAAGATTGTATTCTTGGAACAATGTCAGGTAATGTTTCATTCTGTTGTACATAGGGTCACTATGAGTCAGACACAATGGCACCTAACAACAACAATAGAAAAACAACATCTGGAGTTCATATGTTTCACCAAATTTTTAGCCCACTGGAGGTTTCCTGCTTTGGGGAAAAATGAATTCAATGTCGTTGATATAATAGATCAATACCATAATCTGTATAGCACTTTAGGGCATATTATAGCAGGGGAAAAGAGAATGGGGCAACAGCATAAATGTATAATGTTAATGGTCCCATCCATATTGAAACTGTTTCTGTGTTAAGTCAGTTCTTATGAGAAGTAAATGCAAAGAATCACATACAGTTAGACAATAAAAAGATTTAATGGGCAAGAGAAGTTAAGCAGAGCCTTCTAACTATGATACAGGTTTTATAACTATAAAATGGAAAAAGAAAGAAAAGGGAATTGGGTTGGAAGAAGCTCAGACTGCAATGAAGCTCTGACAAACTCCTGACCAAGTAGATGGGAAGGCACAGAGGAAAGGTCATCTATTGGTGAAGAATCATATTGGGTTGGAATGATGCTACTCTATTCCCTTGTTTTTCTCACTCCTTGTCTTTGAGCAATCCAGGGAGAATGCAGCCTTGTTTTGAGCACCTCTGGGCATTCACATGCATGACTGCTGGAAGATACATACCAACTACATTGCTCACAATGTTTCTCTATTCATTTGCCAATTAATTAATTAATTAATTAATTATACAGTATGTGAGGTTGAACCCAGAGTCTCACACATACTATGCAAGTGCTCTAGTACTGAGCTCCACCCTCGGCCTCTTTTTTTTTCCCCCTTCTTTTATTTCCAAGCATGTTCTTGTTGAATTGCATAGGCTGCTTCTGGCCTCAAACTTGCAATTGTCCTATCTTAACCTCCCGGGCATGCACCATGGAGCTACACAATGTTTCCTTTAAATAGCATAATTCTATGGCTCCCCAAATTGACACTTGGTAAGTTTTTATTTTCTACATTGACTGACTTTCCTCTGAAATGAAGCAAGAGATTTCTGGATCAGAGATTGAAATGATAACATAGCAACATCACTTCCCTTAATCTAATATTCTTGTAGTGATGTGCCAAAGTTAGCTCTGTGCTGCACATTCTGAACTAAAGAAGAGGAACCTTGATGTGATTAATCTGGGAGCTTGTAGGAAGCTGCTGCAGAGATGTCCTCTCCTGAGATCCTCCTCTCCAGAGAAAGAGAGAGAAATCTTATTTCTATGATATAAACAACTCTTCTCTGAGAGAGGTCCCTAAGATTTTATAATCTTTTAGAATATGAACTCATGGTTTGGGCTTTTTTCCTTTTGTCAAATGTAAGCACATAGCTCAGAGAATGTAGATCTGAGAGAGACATCTCAGAAGTATTTTATTCTTAGAGTTACTATTTAACCATCCATTAACCTAGATTGCCTGTATCTTCTGGTTTGAAAGACCTTGACATTCACTGAATGAAAATATCCTTTTCATTCTTAAATCCTTGTACTGCTAAATTCTTAAGTATGGTTAAAAATTCTTAAGTCATTGTACTGCAAAAATCTACTTCTCCATATATGTATGGGAAGCAGTTCCTTTATGACTCTCCTTGACCTTTCTATCTCAGCTGAAATTTAGAAAGAGGAGGTTAGTGACCTATAACATCTCCCAAAATTTATTCATTTAAACAATATGAATAGAGACTTGTGTTAAAGCCTTATTTGAGTTAGCGTAAAAGCAGATAATATATTATGCAGACACACATATGAACATGTTTTCCTAAAGAACATTGTAAAGTACTTAATGATTGAATCACACTTATTAGAAAATGGTAAAGAGGTTTTACAGAAAAAAAAAGTCTTGAAAATACCTTCTATCAGGGGAGAATGGGGATTACATTGCTCCATTTCTTAATATATGAATAACAACAAAACACTCATTATTGCTAATATTTTCTCCCTTTCTCCCCTCCACTCTTTCTTCTAATGTGATGATTTTTTAAATAGTACAGATATAGCCCATTTGTTGTTATTCATATTGTAAACATCTCCCACATTAGAATTGTATTTTCACTCTCTTAATTATTCTTTGGGATCATGAAGATGTAGAGTCTGGCTACCTGCTCACTCACACAGTTTGCATGTATCCTGCAGTCTTGTTTGTTAACAGGATTTGCCACTTTTACTTTATCATGGGATGCTGCCAGGCTGATCCTTTAGCCTTTACAAATATTACCTAACCCTCCACATTTAGATCTACAAATTTAACTGGAACTGGTTTCGGGATGTTAGACATAAGAATATTTTCTTTCCATGTTGTTACAGAGTAAAAATGCAGCATGTATTGAAAACTGGGAGTTCTCTCACATCTCTCAAGTACCTCCTTTGTCAGAAGTCAGACCCACCTATAAAGGCTTCTACTTCTGTGCTTTCTACGACAGTCTGTTGATCTATTTATCTATCCTTATACAAATATCACACTGTCTTACTCTTTCTTGCTTCATAATACTTGTTATAATTTGATAGAGTAGAACTTCCTAAATTTGGTGTATATACAATTTTGCTAGAGAGCTTGTTAAAATAATGATTCTCACCAGGGAGGAATCTGACATTCAGCATTTTAACAAACTTGTAAATGATGCTGATGAACTGTGGACCGCAATTTGAATAATGAGGCAGTAGATTTTTTTTTCTGTAATACTGTCCTCTTTTTTTCTGTTGTACTTTTCTATTTAGATATTTTCATCAGCTAATAAAGTTTTGCTTCCCAAAAATAAGAGCAAGAGGAGTAACAGCAAAATCACAATCCTGTTTATTTGGATTAAAATTACGTCAAGATTAGCTATGAGAAATTGCTAGCTACAATGTACTGTTTCCAGATTAATGCACATAACTCATATCATAAATAATCTAGTTTATTTCTTCAAATATTCAATTATTTTCTATGAAACAATCTTGGAATTCATTTATTCAATTTATATTTTGTTTTACTTTAAATGCCATCGTTCTTTAGTTTTGTGTTTGGTGTTGATATGCTCAAAGCATATAATTTTTAGTCACATTTAATATTAGTTCCTCTGGCATATTTT
>VMDO01015624.1:0-50555 GCA_007922755.1 Pedetes capensis
CAGGGGAAACACTATTGTCAGTGCTTCTCTGCTGTTCATAGGGTTTTCAATGGCAGATTGATTTTTGGGAGGGGGTTGCCAGGTCCTTCTCCCAAGCCTACAGCTTCTGGTGTTCCCAGGCGGTCTCCCATCCAGGTACTAACCAGGCCCGCCCCTGCTTAGCTTCCGAGATCTGACGGGATCGGATGCCACAGGGCTAGCGCTGCAGGCCCTTTAGAGATTATAGCCATGTTTTATAATGAGCCAAAGATAGATTGCCCGGTTAGAATTATATTGTAAAATAATGATGAGTCAGATTCAATTTATACTAAGGAATGGAGGCTAGGTTGAGAGTATCTTATCCGTTACTTACTACATAAATAAATATCATGAGAAAATGTGCCATTATTGATAGAAATAAATTACAACAGTGCAAATACAAGAAATTTCCATTGGAGTATGTACTTTACCATTCATGTGCAAACATTTCGTCAACCTGAGAGTGCTCGCTATTCTGAACTCATCTGCCCACAGCTATCAAAAACAACTGTTCTGACCTGTAATGATTTCAGCCTTTTTCTGAATGGCCTAATGGAGTTGATGGTCTTTTGGATGAGAAAACACTATTCAGGCTAATATGAAGTTTGTTTAGCACTTGTTATGTGACACTTACCTTCATTAAACCATCAGTCCTCCCTTACAAGCACCTTGACCTCAACACAGTACTCCAAAATGTTTCTGAAGGTAACTGCTTATTCAAGGTCTTCTTTTTACCTCTAAGGATTATAAATCCTAGAAATGTTAACTGTTTGTTTCTCATAATCATACAGCTAGCTTGTGAGACAGATAAAAGTGATATCTCAATGCCCACCCTCCCCAGAATGTTCTGGGGTCCCCAGTACATTCTGGGGTCCAAAATGCACAAATTAAAATTTTCTGACAAGTTTAACTGATTGTTTAGATAAACAGCCAATTGTTTGAAATATTCTGCAGTTAATAGATTCTCAATGATTATCTATTGTAATCATGATTATAGAAATTACATTTAATATTTATTATAATATTATTATACATTAATAGTCATAAAGTAAATAATGGCCAAATGTAAATATTAAAACAATCACAACATATTAGAGACCAACACTTATTGAAATTAACTATCACTCATTTTGCAATGCCACTGTGTATATTAAGTAATTTTATTACTTCAATAATGTAATAGAGTACATTCTATTTAATCTGTAATTTGCAGATGAATAAAGTAAGCCCTTGGAAAGTTTTGAGATATTTTCCAATCATGGAAGTGGGCAAAGCATGATTAAAATATTTCCTTGTCTTGAAGAAACTTATGATCTCTATATTCAGTGCTCAAATATGCAAAATTCTATAATTCAGAATTAAAATTGAATATTACAAGAGGAATAAAGGATTCCTTTCAGTGACAATGGTATATCACTTTATCTGTTAAATATAGTATATTTTTTAGAAAATATTGATTTTTCTTTTTAATTTTCATTGCTTGATTTGTTTGAAAAGAGGTATTACAAACATGGGAAATGGGTCTCCCTTGGATTTTGTCTATATCATCAAATTTTATTTATCATGTGATAGCAAAAACTAAATATTAGTGTCTGAAAATGATGGCAATTAAAAATATAAGATGAGCTGGGTGTGGTGGTGTAGACCTTTAATCCCAGGGATGTGGAGGGAGGAAGATCACAAATTCAAGGACAGAGGCAGCCAGCATAGTTTAGTGAGATCCTGTCTCAAAATAAAAAATACAAAAGGGATTGGGGGTACAGCTAAGTTGTAGAAATCTTGCCAAGTATACATAAAGCCCTGGGTTCAACACCACAGTACCACCAAAAAACTAATAATAACCAGTATAAAATAAGTGAATGTACATCCGTCAAAAGTATTTTAAAATCCAGCCTGTAAAATTCTCTTTTAACTGAACTCTAACATAAATGTTCATCATTATTGGAAATTGAATGCATGGCTTGGCAGGGATCCTATCTGTACTATAATTGGAGCCAGTGGAACTCTAATTTGGCAAATAGGAATCCTTGTTGAGTAATGGATGTTTCACAATGTGTTGCTCTTGGAACCTGTAATGCATTCTTAAGTTTAACTCTTCAGGAGAGACAAGCTGATTTCTGTTTTAGGGCATCAGTGATTACTTTCTATGCCAGGGCAAAAATCTATTAAGAAATATTATGGAAAAAAAAGACTGCCGTTTGATTTAATGGTGATGAAAAGGTCAATACTAAAGTTATACTTTTATTACTCTATTTTTATCATTTTATTTGTGTGTGCATGTGTATGTGCGCTTTTCAGAGATTGAACCTAGGGCCTTGCACATGCTAGGCAAGCACTACAGCACTGAATAGCAGACCTAGCCCCTCTTTTATTATTTTATTTTGAGGCATGGTCTCACTAACTTGCACAGGCTACCTCTGGCCTAGAACTCATGATAATCCTGCCTCAGCCCCTAAAATTGCTGAGATTATAGTCTTGTGCCACTGTGCCCAGTTACTTTTTTGCTTTCTAATGCAGGAAGTCTAAAATTAAAGGACAACCTTGGGCTTCCATTCCCTAAGTTTTGCTTATATTTTGTTACTCTTGGGAATGATCCTTTCTGTCTGACATTCTGCATTGTTGCATTCCTTCATGCATATATTCTTTAGGGCTGCTTGCTTTGGAATTATGCCATAGAAACTAGCAACTCTATTAGTAGAGGTTTTCACTATGAAATATGCCTTGGAAATGCCATATTTCCATGCCTGAAATGTTTTTTCAATCTCTGGAGTAGAACCTATGTAATCAGAAGCAAGCAGACTTTTATCATATGACTTCCCTATGTTACTTTCCTATAGCTCTAAGGAAAGAAGTAAAGTTGACAGTCTTGGTTTTACCTACAACATACAGTCAAGAATTAGTTACATTACTCCATATGAGTATAATTTAGTGATTGATTATATATTTATTTGTACATGGATTTAATCTGGCATGTACATTAGCAACTTCTACATTACTGTAAAAACAAAAAAGCAAGTATTTCCAGAAGCAGGCCATCTTCAGACATGAAGCACCACTATTACTGAGGCTTACTCTGGGAACTCACTTTCATTACTGGAGCAAGGTACTTTCTGAACGAAAAAGTCAGTGCAAAAAGAAGACAGATTTTTTCCCTTAGAATTACAAGGCAAGTAGAAGGTGATAGTTGAAGTCTATGTCTCCCACACTAGATAGGCGTGCTATAGGGTATGTAAAACTGAAAGAAAAATGGCACAGTTTCTTGGAATTTATATTTATTTATTTTACTCAAATATATATATTTGAATGCCTGCAGCTGTGGCCCTGTGGCATCCGATCCCGTCAGATCTCAGAAGCTAAGCAGGGTCAGGCCTGGTTAGTACCTGGATGAGAGACCGCCTGGGAACACCAGAAGCTGTAGGCTTGGGAGAAGGACCAGGCAACCCCCTCCCAAAAATCAATCTGCCATTGAAAACCCTATGAACAGCAGAGAAGCACTGACAATAGTGTTTCCCCTGTTGTACAGAGGGTCGCTATGAGTTGGATACCAACTCGACGGCACCTAACAACAAATAACAATATATTTGAATATACATATTACATTTATTTACATTATGCAAATATGTTATAATATCAGTTAAAAATGGACATTATTATCTACTCTGTTCTAAAGAGAATTGGAAATATTGTAGGCTAAATTAATAGAAGTCTGCAGCAATAGCCCCATGGCATTTGATCTCATCAGACATTGGACAATAAGCAGGGTCGGGCCTGGTTAGTAGTTGGATAGGGGACCACCTGGGAATACTGGGTGTTGTAGTCCTGGGGGAAGGATCTGGCAGCCCACTCCTGAAACAATCAGCCATCAAAAGTCCTGTGAATGAAAGAGAAGTACTGACAATAGTGCTGGGCATAGCATAGTGTCAGGTACTATTTCATCTGTTGTACATAGCATCACTGTGAATTGGACCTGACTTGATGGCACTAACAACTATACAAATTAATAGACATAAAATGGGTAATTTCATTCAATTTATGAAAAACTAAATTGATGAACAAAACCTTAAGAAGCAAGAAACAATCTAAATCAGTTCAGTCATCACACCGTTTATGTTCTTGAAACTTCCGAATTGCTATGAGGATCAGGTCTGTGTTTGACAAAAGTAAGCTGACAGCTGGAGTCCCTTCTTGTGCCTGTGATATTATTTCATGAAGTTAATTGAAACTAAATCAATCTGGAAGTGATTATTGAGCAGGAGAAGAATGAAGTACAGGAGAAATGTAGTTTGTCTATAGGTAATGTGACTATGTATATTCATTCATCTTTGTAAGGCATGAACTTCTTGTTTCACCCCTGTCTGAAGTACAAACCATTCAAACAGTCAATCACAGGGGTGTATATTGTATATTTGTTTTACCTCATGTAAGGAACCTTCTCTTTGTTAATGTGGACAATTAGTCTGGGGATAAAGAAAGCAGCCAGTTGTTCCTCTTGCCCAGAGATTAAGTCTTGAAAAACAGTGACATATACATGTTAACAAGCCAAAGGATTTCCCAAGTATAATATACTTATTAATTTTGGTAATCTAATCATCAAAAAACAAAACTGCACTACTCTGATTGGTTTTATATGTGCTTATAAATAAGTTTAAACAATATGTGTTGTAATGACTGAGGGCTGATATAAGAAATGCATGTACCCCTTTGCAACACATTTCATTTTGATGTTCAATACTCTCCATATACAAACTGTAAAAATGTACATTTTCTTGATTAATATTTCTAGATGATGAGAATTTTGTAAGAAATTGTGTGCTCTGTTTCTTTGCCTGATAGAATGTTCAGTGCTAAATTTGTGTTCAAATATTGTAACTTGCTATCCAGCATTAGGGCAAATGTTTCTTTTTGTGTCATTTTCATGGCTTTGTAGGTTTTGTTTGCCATTGACTTTGGATATTATTATGTATTCCCTTAATTATAAATCACCCTTTACCATGCTTGAAAACAGATTATAAATAAGTCAATTTAAAACAAGACCAAGGAGCCAGGCACGGTGGCTCATGCCTGTAATCCCAGCAACTCTAGAGACAGAGGCAGGAGGATTGCAAGTTCGAGACCAGAGGCAGTCTGCATAATTTAGCAAGACTCTGTCTCAAAAAGGTAAAAAAATGGGCTGAGGGTGCAGTTCTATGGTCCAGCATTTGCAAAGCATGCAAGTGCAAGGCTCTGGGTTCAACCTCCAGTACTGGGGGGCAGGGAAGATCAAGAATGTAAGAATATAGAGCATTATATTCAATCAATAGACTTTATTGGTCATCTACTATGTGATAGGCACTACAAGAGGCTAAGGGTTTGATTGTGAGTAAGAATTTATCTCTGACCATGAAGAAGTAAAAACTATATTATCATAAGAATGATTACAAATTTACCAACTTAAAACAATACATATTTATTATTCCATAGTTCTATTGGTCAGAAGAAGTTTAAGTTGGTTTATCTGGTTCCATTTCTTTTAGTCTTTTCTTTTCTTTTTCTTTTTTTTTTTTTTTTTTTCAGTACTGAGGCTGGAACCTAGGTCCTTACACCTGTTTTGCAAGTGCTCTACCAGTGAGCTGCACCCTTAGCCCACTTTTTACTTTTTAGTTTGAGAAAGGGTCTTGTTATACATGGTATACTCTGGCCTCAAAATTGCCATCCTCCTGCCTCAGGCATCTGACTTGCTGAAATTACAAGTGTGTGCCACTGTGCCAGGCCTCTTTTGAGCATTAAAAGATCAAAGTCAAGATATTTTTTTCTATCTGTGAACTACAGGGAAGAATTCACTTTTAAGTTTATTGAAATTATTGGCAGAATGAAGTTTCTTAGGGACCTAGGTCTAAGGTCCTTTTTTCTTGCAACCTGTTCATGAGGAGCCTTTCAGATTTTTAGGGTCTTTATGTTCTGTTGCTGTGGCACAACTCTAAATGAGAAGAAACTTAGTGGCTGCAACAATGGGCTCAAACATATAAAGGTCTTGTGTGTGACACAGTGTTGGGTAGTGTTTTGTTCTGTTGTACATATGGACACTAGAAGTGGGATCCAACTGGATGGCACATAAAAAAAGCAACGTTTCTCCTCACCTTATCCCCTACATCTTCTAAATAACAAAGGTGCATAAAGCTATAGCTGTACTATAAATTTCTTCTCTTGCCAATTTCTTCTGCTCTAGCCAGAAAAAGTTCTCTGCTTTAAAGCCAGTGTGAATGGATCAGGCTAATGAGGCAAGGAGAATGCAGGACAATGTCCATATCACATGGTTCATACTTTAACTACAACTGTAAAGTTCTTTTTACCACATAAAGCAACATACTCACATGGCCCAGGGATTGGGATAGGCATACATTGAGGGACCATATTAATGAAAAAGAGAGTGATGTGAACAAAGAAGTTAATTAATAAAAGTATATCAATGCTATATAATCACATAGAAAAGAGTATTTATAATTCACCAATACAGGAGAAACATTCACATATACTTAAAAAGTAAAATCAAATGATGAAAAATGATTAAAGGGTGCAGCATTCAGTTTTATCCATGCAGAACATAAATACATCAGAATAAGAGGTTAGTATGAAATTTCTATAGTCTGCAACCATACATTGTGGCATCCAGATCTCAGAAGCTAAGCAGAGTTGGCCCTGGTTAGTACTTGGATGGGAGACCGCCTGGGAACACCAGATACTGTAGGTTTGGGAGAAAGACCCATCAACCCACTCCCAAAAATCAATCTGCCATTGAAAACCCTATGAATAGGAGAGAAGCATGACAATCGTGTTTGCCCTGTTGTAAGTAGGATTGCTATGAATTGGACATGGACTCGATGACACCTAACAACAACAACAACAGCAAAGTTTCTACAACTCCTAGTGATGGCATAGTGTGACAAAAATAATTCTTATTATTCACAGAACCTATGACAAATCATCTTTTAGTCAAATTGGTGGAGATGGTGTTGGTTTTGTTTTTGATTGCTGTAACGACAAACACTTGAGCAAAAATTTCTTCTCTAATGATGTTGACAGTTGATTTTTTTGATAATAGCTCAGTATGATAAGGATGTTGTTATGGTTTTAGGTACCTTTGAGTAGGGTCCTGCTCATAACAAGACACTATGTACAACAGAATAAAATACTCCCCCATCCTGTGCCAGGCATAGGACGCTTTATATGTTTTTTATGTTTAAGCCAATTTTTGCAGGCACTGTGTCAATCCATCTAGTTGAGGGTCTTCCTTTCTTTCATTGACTGAAACTCTTCTGAAAATCATGTCCTTGTCCAGAGACGGGTCCATTCTGACAACATGTCCAAAATATATAAGAAACACTCTAGCCATCGTTGCTTCCAATGAGCATTCTGGTTACACTTATTCTAGGACAAAACTCTTGGTTCTTTTTGCAGTCCATGGTATATTCAATATTCATCTCCATCACCATAATTCAAAGGAATAAATTCTTCTCTTGTCTCTCTCATTCAATGTTCAGGGTTCACAACCATGTAATGCAACTAAAAATACAATGGCACGAGTCAGACACACTTTCATCTTCAACATGACATCTTTACTTTACAAAACTTTAAAGAGGTCTTTGAAACAACTTTTCCCAGTGCAATTCATCTTTGATTTATTGACTGCTGCTTCCACAGGTGTTGATTGTAGGAACAAGTAAAGCAAAACATTGGACAACCTCAATCTTTTCTCCATTTATCATGAAGCTATATACTAACCCAATTGTAAAGAATTTTGTTTTGTTGATGTTGAGGCACAATCCATATTGAAGGGTTCTGTTCTTTGATCTTTATCGTAAACGTTTCATATCCTCTTCACTTTCAGTAAGCAAAGTTGTGTTATCTGCATAATACAGGTTATTAATAAGTCTTCTTCCAAACATGATACTGTGTTCTTCTTCATAAAGTCCAGCTTCTCAGATAATTTGCTCATCATGGAGACTGAAGGGGTGTGGTGATAGGATACAGCCCTGATGCACACCTTTCTTGACTTTAAACCATGCAGTGTTTCCTTGTTCTGTTCCAAGGACTGCTTCCTATTCCACATACATACAGATTCTTCATGAATACAATTAAGTGTTGTGGTATTTCCATTCTTCACAATGTTATCCATAATTTATTATGATCCACACAGTCAAATGCCTTTGCAGAGTCAATAAACACAGAAGTAGATCTTACTGGTATTCTCTGTTTTCAGCTAATATCCTTCTGACATTAATAATCATGTACCTGATTCTATACCCTCTTCTGAATCCAGCTTGATTTTCAAACAGTTCCGTGTCTATATACTGCTGCAGTAGCATTTGAATGATATTTAGAAAAGATTTACTTGTGTGTGCTATTATTGATATTGTTTGATAATTTCCATGTTCAGCTAAATCCCCTTTCTTGGGAATTATTGTTGTTTTTGTTGGTAGGTGCTGTTCAGTCAGTACCCGACTCATAGAGACCCTATGTACAACAGCCGAAACACTTTGACAGTGCTTCCTTCATAGGGTTTTCGATGGCAGATGGATTTTGGGGAGTGGGTTGCTGGGTCCGTCTCCCAAGGTTATAGCACCTGGTTTTCCCAGGTGGTCTCCTATCCAAGTCCTAACCAGGCCTGACCCTGCTTAGCTTCTGAGATCTGACTGGATCAGATGCCACAGGACTATGGCTGCAGGCTTTCTAGGAAATAGGCTCAAATATATGTCTCTTCCAGTCAGTTGGCCAGGTAATTGTTTTATAAATCTATTGACGTAAATAAGTTCATACCTCCAGTGCAGCATCTGTTTTTTGAAACATCTGTATGAGTTGGTATTACATCAATTTCTGGAGCCCTGTGTTTTGCCAGTTTCTTCAAGGCAGCTTCCACTTCATCCTTCAGCATCCATTGCTTCCTGATCATCTCTTGAAATCACTGGTCATCCATCAATTTCTTTTTGGTATAATTTGGTTGGTTGGTAGGTGCCATCGAGTCAGTATCCAACTCATAGCAACCCTCATAGGGTTTTCAATGGCTGACTGTTTCGGGATTGCCTTGGGAGTGGATTGCCAGGTCCTTCTCCCATTTTTGTGGTGCTGAGAATTGAACTCGGGACCTCAGAGACTGCAGCGCAGTGCTCTACCAACTGAGCTAAATCCCAGCCCTTTTGGTATAAGGACTATGTATATTCCTTCTATCTTCTTTTGATGTTTCCTATATCATTTAATATTTTCCCTATAGAATCCTTCACTACTGCCACTAGAAGCTTGAATCTTTTCTTCAATTCCTTAAGCTTGAGAAAAACAGAGCATGTGCCTCCCTTTTAGTTTTCTATCTCCAGCTCTTTGCTTGCAAATGTCATTAAAATATTTGGTTTTGTCTTCATGAGTTGTCCTATGAAATCTTCTGTTTAGTCTTTAACTTTTTCATCTCATTTTTTACTTTAGCTGCTTGATAGTCAAGGACAAGTTTCAAAGTCTATCTTGAAATGTAATTTGGTCTTTTCTTTTTTTCCTGTTTGTTTAATAACCTTTTACTTTCATCATGAAAAATATTGCTGATGTCATGCTACAACTTGCCTAGTCTTCAATTATTACTATCTAATGCATCAAACGTGTTCTTCAGGTGGTCTCTGAACTCATGCCACATCTCATCCGGTTTTCTATCATTAGTGTCTAATGCACTAACCTGTTCTTGAGGTGGTCTCTGAACTCATATGGGATATATTCATGGTTATAGTTTGTCTCTCATACACTTGTTCTCATTTTCTTTAGTTTCAGTTTGAACCTGCATATGAGCAATTGATGGTTTGGACCATTATTAGCAACCAGTCTTATTCTGACTCTTCATATTGAGCTTTTTCATCGTCTCTTTCCACAAAGGTAGTCAGTTTGGTTCCTGTATCTTCTACCTGCAGAATTCCATATGTATAGTTGCCATTTATGTTGCTGAATGTATTTGCAATGAAAAGGTCATTGGTCTGACAGAATCCCATCATATGATCTCCAGCATCATTTCTATCTTCAAGGCCATATTTTCCAACTACTGAGCCTTCTCCTTTGTTTCCAACTTTTGTATTCTAGTCACCAGTAACTATCAGTACACCCTGATTATATGTTTGATCTAATTCAGACTACAGAAGCTGGTAAATATCTTCCATATCTTCATTTTTGTCCTTAGTGGTGGGTGTGTAAATTTGAATAATAGTCACATTAACCGGCCTTCCTTTTATTATTATTTTATCACTGATAGCATTATACTTCAGGACAGATCTTGAGACATCTTTTTTGATGATGAATGCAACTCCATTTCTGTTTAATCTGTCATTCCCTGAATAGTGGACAATATGATTATCTGATTCAAAATAGCCCATGACAGTCTACTTTAGCTCACTGAATCTTTCAGTGTTGATGTTTATTCACTACCTTTCCCTTTTGTCAACTTCTCATTTTCCTAGATGCATACTATGTACATTCCATATTTCAATTATTAATGAGTGTTTACAGTTGTTCCTTCTCATTTTGAGTTCTGCCACATCAGCAAATGGAAGTCCCTGGGCTTTCCTCTATTCTCATCATTTAAGGTAGACTGTACTTTGAGGAGGGGCTAGGATTTAGCTCAGTGGGTAAAGTGCTGCCCTGCAGTCTCTGAGGTTCTGGGTTCAATTACCAGCACTGCAAAAGTGGGGGAAGGATGTGGCAATCCACTCACTCCCAAAGCAATCCCAAAACAATCAGCCATTGAAAACCTGTATGAGGGTCACTATGAGGCAGACACAACTCGATGGCACCTAACACACACACACTACTTTGAGGAGGCTAATCTTCCTCAGTGGTCTTTTGAGTATTTTCCAAACTGAGGGGCTCATTTTCTGACTATATATTACAATGGCTTATTGTTTTGGGTAAGCTATGTCCTTCTCCCTAGTGAGTCTTAGTATGAAGCTCACTTGAAACCTGTCCACCATGGGTGACTCTTTTGGTATCTGTAATACCAGTGGCTTAGCTTCAACATCATGGCACCACACAAGCCCCCATAGTATGGAAAACTGACAGATATGTGGGTATGAAAAGGATAGTCCCCTTAAATTTTCAGTAAATTTAGAAGTCACGTATTGTATGGCAAAAACTGTAGCATATTTGATATGGCTCATGTTCTTTTATGAATGAAACAAATAGTATATCTTTAATTAAATAAATGAAGTTTATTGAGATCATCAAATATCCAAAATTATTTGATGGTCTTTGGTTTTCAGGGAAATTAGCAAAAATATAAAGGCACAGACACAATTTGTTTACTCAACACAATGTTCTGTACTTCAGAAAATAAAAATAACAATTCAAAAATGCAAACAAACTCTCTGCATATACCAATCATTAGATAAACACATTAATATGATATCCTTTTACAGATTTCAGCAACCACTAAAGTCTTTCAAAATGTAGTTTTGAAAGACTTTCAACAATTAAATTTTCTCCATTCTCAGGACACTAGATCATCATAGGTTTATTAAGTAAAATTTATGAGTGGAATGTCTTCTTTTAAATGATATTTTATTGTTAAGGTAAAAAGTAGATGATAAATTACACAATAAACATATGTGGTATTAAAAAACTTATTGTTCATCAGTATAAATTCTTTTGAGATTAGTAAATACAAATGCAATCTATTACTTAGGCTGCACATGTTGAGGTTAGTTGGTAGAAAATAGCATTGGTCTTAAAACAGAAGAAAGGAATTAGAGTCTACCTCATTTCTTATACATTCAAGCTGCATAATTTACCCCTCTAACAATCTGAACCATTTATTTATCCATATAAGAAAAAATAATTTTTAAGATATTTTCTTATCATTATTATTCAGAATTTTATAATGAGGTAATGAAATAGACAGAGAAATATATGCATATAGTATAAATAAATTGATACGCAAAACCTTTTCTAAGGATTCAACTAATTCTCAACTAAAAATGTATATGTTTTCCAGAAAAAAATGCCTTCCAAGTATTGTCTTGACACTTTCCAAAATAGACTGTTTTTAATGCTTTTCAAAAATGGTTTAACTTGTAACTGAGTGATAATGTTACTTTTTTGCCTATCTTTTCAGTTTTTTTAAATTAGATGTTTTATCTTAATGAGATTTTTTTCTTCCTGTATTTTCAAAAGATGAATATCTCTTGTATTTATAAACAGTGAACATTATCAATTCATTTGAGGTTTACCCTGACTGGTATCTCTCTTATACTCTTAGATAAACTAGGAAAATTAGGGAGGAAAAAATGTTTTGGCAGTATTTACTGAAACACTCAGCACAAAAATGATATATGGCCAATTAACTATCAAGGCACCAAATTATATCTAAATAATTCATGTATTTTATAAAATCATTTAGAGAGCTTCATATATACCTGAACACTCGTCACACTCAATGCTTATTTTGCAGAATATGAAATAAGTAGTGGAAAATTATGGGAGAAGGGCCTGGCAATCCACTCCCAAGGCAATCCTGAAAAAACCATCCACCATTTGAAAACCTTATGAGGGTCGATATGAGTCCGATACCGACTCAACAGCACCTAACAACAACAACAACAATGGAAAATTAGTAAGAATCCATCACTTTTGAAACTTTTGGGTTTACAGAATGCAGATCACTGAACAATCACAGTAAGAATGGCAGAAAACTTTCCCCCCATAATATTGTTTCCATGTTCGTAAAATTGTTGAACATTCCAACCAAATCAGTCTGTGACCTAACTTGTCTCTTTTTGGTGTCTTTACAAAGTCAACAGCAGCTATTTAGAGATTTGAGTGGTTAGTTTTTGCCCCTCCTCCATTGAGGGATAAAGTTGTATGTCAAGACATTATGAACTTGAAACATTCTGAAGTAGCATAACTTAGTGAACTTTTCCAAAACTTTGTAGGATAGACATTTTTTAGCATATTCCGTCTTGGGGGAAAGGAGATTCATAATGTCCACTTTATGGCAGAATCTTTCCTTTAACCGTTTAGTTGTATGAACTTTCAAAAAGTGCACTCAATGATGAAGCAAGTGTGAATGTTTAACATAATTTAATATTCTTCAATCTGAATTTCTTTCAGACATTTTTCCTATCCAAAAAGCCTAAACCAATTCTCTCATTAAATGCTAGGTACTTCTCCTCCAAAACTTGGATAATTTTATGTACCTTGAAAAAATGTCCATTTCTAATATGTCTTTTAATTGTATTATGGAGGCCTGTGTTAGTCACCTTGTATCATTGTGACAATATATTTGAGGTAAACAGTATAAAAGGGAAAAGATTTATTTTGGCTCATGTTCTCAGGGATTCCTGTGTATGATCACCTGGCTCCATTGCTTTAAGGCTGCCGGGGCCCAGCCGGGAGAAGGGGAGAGCCAAGGATGAAGGAGACGAAGAGGCCAAGACTGATGGTCTTGAGCAAAACTTTATTCTCTAAACTCTTGTTTATATAGTAACTCAGGGAGATACAAGAGACAGCTCACAAGGTAACTTCAGTCAAAAAATTAACAATCAACTTAGTTAGCATTGCAAAAACAGAGTAATCCTAAAGAGACAATGAGGGAACCAAGGCCTTTTGAGGTGCTGATTTCTTACTCCACAGGTAGCAGAGCTCTCTGTTATGGTCAGTCTGTCACGTAGCCATTTATGCAGGCATTGCCTTAGCTCATGTCGGGCCTATGGCTCCCGACAAAGGCAAGGTAAAAAAATCATAGCAGTGGGTGTGTGGCAGAGGAGGCTGCTCACCTCATTGAAGCTAGGGAGCAAAGAAAGTGAGAGAGAGCATCCCTGTTCTAGTGGACTTCCTTCTTTTGCTTTTGTTCCATCTGGCCCCCTAGCCTATTAGTTAGTGTTTTCCATACTCAGGGAAGGTCTTTTCCTCACAATTGCTGTTGCATATGCCAGTTGTCTCTGGAAATGCTGTAATAAACACACTTAGAAATGTGCTTTATTAATCTTTTAGGTGTCTCTCAACCCAATCAAGTTGACAATTAATCTTAATTTCACAAGGATAAAACTGTGTATATAATATGTGCAAGAAGTCATCTAAGGAAGGAAGTATTTATTTTGGCTCATGTTTTGTCCCATGCTCTTGGACAGAGAATCATGGCAGTGGGATCCTATGGTGGAGGAAATTCTTTACCTCATGTTGGGCAAGAAGCAGAGAGAAAGTTTGCCAGTGCTAGGCTGGCTTTCTGCTTTTTTCCTGTCCAGGCCTGTCCATGGGTCGAGGTCACCTACTTTCAGGGAGGGTCATCCCACTCAGGTAATCCTCTTTGGAAATATCTTCACAGACATACCCAGAGAGGTGCCTCACCAATCCTCTAGGCATTTCTAAATCCAATCAAGTTGACCGTGAAGATTAATTATCACAGTAGGAAAAAAAGCCACCCTGTTTGCTGTGTAATAAGACTGACATCAGGAAGAATAACTAAATAGTTGACACAGTAGTACAAATGAAAATAAGGTAGTTTGGGTGAGGATTGTAGCATTGAAAATAGGGAAGACAAGTGGCCTTATTGTGTAAATACTGAAGGTACAGACAAAAGATACATATGAAGTATGAAGATTACATATGAAGTGTGAAACAAAAACATATTCAGTTTAGCTCCTTAAGTACCTTTCACTTATATAATTCAAAATATGATGCTGCCTTTTATTAAAACAACTTTTGATAGCATGTGTAATAAAATTGTGGTAAATACTTAAATTATTTTCTGGGAATACCTTAGAACTTTTCATAATATGGGGACTAAAATTACTTAAAATAATGGGGAGTTTACTCTGAGGCTAAATGTGCATGGAAATTTAGATAAAACCCAGTAAGGTCAGGAAAGTTGAAAACCCCTCAAGCAGATCTTTACTGTAGAAAATAAGCACCAGTGCCACTCAAATAATCCTCTCACACTCCTCTTTGCACTGCAGTTGATTGGCTCAAAGGTTTGCTAATCCAATGGCTCATTCAAATCTTCTGCTCATATGTATTAGTTTTCGATGCCTGCTACAACAAATTTCCACAAAGCTAGCAATTTAAAATTACACTGAATTATTTTCTCCCAGTTTTGGAGGACAGAGGTCTGACAACTATTTTAACAGATGAAGCAAAGGTATATTCAAGGATCTTCATTTCAAAAACTGCAGGAAAGAATTTGTTTGGTGTATATGTTTATCAGTTTCCAGGGCTGCTTTCCTTGTATTCTTTGGCTTATGGTCTCTACTTTCATCTTTGAAGAAAGCAGAGCAGCATCTTCAAATCTCTGTCTGCTTCTATTACATTATAGTTTCCTACCAATAATAAAAATCTGCTGGCACTTCCCTCTTAAAAGGCTATAAACAATGAAAATTTGCCCAGATAATCCAGGATCATCTACCCATCTCAATATCCTTTAATCATATCTGCAAAATTACTTTGGCTGTATAAGACAATATTTAAAGGTTGTAAGGATTAGGATTTTTATACACTTTAAGACAATCATGCATCCTACCACACAGTTTTTCTACTCTGCCTTCCTCAGCTAGTTGACTTTGTTCTTAGCTACCACCACTGGGGAGTGCATGATGACTGCAAACTCTAGGAAGCCCATGTGGACACTGGTGTCAAGTCAAAGGAAAAAGTACTTACCTGTCACGGACAACTTCCTATAAGCTCCCTCAGCAAGCTTTTTTCTTTTTCCTTCATATTTCCTTCATATTTCAAGAGTCTCACGATATGTTCATTCTTGAAGAAATCAGAGACAAAGGGTTAAAAAAGAAGATTCCCTCAACAATTGAGTTAGAAAAATGGCAAGCAGAATGTTGGATAGTGCCAATATTAAACACACAACACTTTTCTGACATTTCTCTAGCATTAGCTTAACATTTCTAGTTCAAGAGAGTGTATTTCATATGCAGAAGTATCCATAATGTTTTGTATCATATGTATTTTATTCCCTTTGTTGAGATTATTTACCACTTAATTTTCATACCAGTCAACACAATTCCTTAATTGACCCTTCATGACCTTGACCCTAATTCATTATAACTAATCATCTGGAAAATGCTGTCTTTTGTATTTGTTTTTGCTTTTGTTTTCTCATTTATTTTCTCCCTTTATTGGTAAATATTGGTGGGTTACAGAATGCCTTTTGTTTTTTGACTCTAAACTTAAGGCATGCCAGATCTTATAAATGCAGTTTGAAGGAAAGGTGAGTTGACCAACCACTCTTATTTGGTGATTATATTATATGACATGCTTTTAGAATAAGTCCACAATGACTACAATGGCAGCTTACAAATTTCACTAAGATAAATGAATATATGATGTTAAATAGAATCCTTCTTATCTTACCCCTACTCAACACTCATAGACATATTATTACCAATTTTTGATGCTAAATTGGGTACTCCTCCCTCCTCAGAATTGTTAAACAATAAGACTGGCTACTGATTGAGGATCTCAAGATAATTATTCTTATCCAAGAATATGAGTGGAAGGTAAAATCACAAATCAAATTCTCCACTATTTGGAGGTTAGGAGGTCATAAGAGACAGGGTAGTAGAAATGAGAAAGTGGGACAGGCAAATATAAGGGAGGTGTTGGTGACTCACAACAACAACATTTATGTCTTTTCTGGGAATGGTCAGAGATTTTCTGGGAATTAAGGCACTATCACTTTTTCTTCTTTTATGCTTCTTCCTGTTTGTCAACATGACAATTGTCAACTGTCATGACACTGGGGATGTGTGCAAGTTAGCATGCAGATGGGATTATAATGCCATTAGAGGTTGTGTGGCAATCATTTTAGATATCTTAGATCTAATTAGTATAGAAGAGCATACCCTAAGGGGGATTTCTGGCCTACAGACATCATGTCCTCAAAGATAAACAAGGTGTGCGGAGTAGAGGGGTTGAAATTCAGCTAGGCCCCTAGGCAATACAACATTAGGACAGTATAAAAATATTATAATGAATCTCTCTTTCTCTGTACACTCCTTGACATTTTGTCTGCACCTCGCTTTCTACTTGTGGCATTCTTTTCTTTATTACAATTCCTTTTATGAATGTCCCATGTTTACTATATTTCAAACCTCATATGCATATACAGAACATCTTATATCTAAATTTTTCCCTCTAAATATATATTTTAAGATATATATTTAATAAAGGTCCAGTTCTATATCAAATTACAAGATTTTCTGGTCAAGTCACATGTTTACAATGTCCTAATTAAGTATTATGATAAATAAAGAGCCTTTCTACATTAGAAATCATTTCCTTTCCCCTCCCCACTCTATTTTTTCCTAATTGAAGGAAAGATGAAATATTCATATTAATGGGGTAATGGAAGTAACCCTGCCACATTACTTCCACTCTTCTTTTATATTTCAAAAGACAAATAAATTTCTCATTGTCATAACCATAGATGTTTTCGGGATATTTTTTGCCTAAATATCATCTCCAAATTTAGGCAGTATATCAATTTGAGCAGTTTTTCTCTCCAACATCCCAACTGAAGCCTACTCTATGGTTTCACACTCAATAGGTTCTTGTTGAATAGAATTATAAGTAATGTAAATTTTAAAATCTATGTATTGCCATTTCAAAATTAAGGGAGCTGTCACATAGAACCTCCTAACAAAAAATCAAGTAATATATAATAAGAAAGAAGTTAATAAACCTACCCAAATTTGAAGTGAGCGTACTTCATTTCTGGAAAGTTTACACATAATAGCATGGACTCTTAAATTGGTCCCATTCTGGAAACATTATCTTCAAATTTGAATATGGCGTTTGGTTTTCCAGAGAAACTAAGAGTGAAATAAAAAGAAAAAAATTCCATTTTGATTAAGAGTGAGTGACTCATGTCTGGGGTATTATATACCCTACATACCTAATTAAGTATCTTATTGATGCCTTCTCTTATGATTAGGTTTTTCTGATTTCAAATAATAATGACATTGGCCCCTGCTCTACTTTATTGTGTAAATTTCTATAACCCAATGTTAGCATATGTAAAATAAATCCTTCAAGAAGAAGATATATATAATATATATATATGTATATATGTATATATATGTATGTATATATGTATATGTATATATATATGTATATATATGTATATATGTATATATATATTATATATATATATATGTATATATATATTACACTTCTTCAGTTCTAATTTGGGCTGTTGCTATGCCTATACTTTAAAATTGATAAAGTAAATGAGGCAGTGAAAAGTTCTCCTGCCAAAGGTACTTTTAAATACCAAAAGCATTTCCTTACTCCTAAACTTCATTTTTTAGCTAATTCTTTAATTAGGATACAAACTATCTCTTATGCAAATTTCTGACTTTCAGATGATCTTGTGTTTGTATGCATCATATTTTACTTGTACTAAACATTTACAAATTGTAGAATTTTGGTCTTTCATCTTTACCTAGAACTAGAGGTGAGCTCTTTTCTGTATTGGTTGTGTTGACCCATATACTTGTGTCATTAAGCCAATAGATTAAACTCCTGTTTAAATACTGTAAATATGATAGAAAGACTAATCTCATAACATATTTGAGAATGGTATTGAGACAACTGTTTGTAGAATAATGACCCAGCTGATAATTGATTCATTATATACAGAAACCAGAAAAATAAAATCCCTCTCTGAGGTAGTTCTAACTAGGTAATACAAACAGATTTTGTTTTTGTTTTCATAAGTTGATATTATAAATTTAAGTTTATTTTACTTTTTATCTTCTTAACACAATTAAGGAAAAATTAACCACCATCCTTTTCATTCTTGCTAGAAAATTATTTTTGAGGTAAATTTTGTGTTTCAAAATCTACAAATAGAGGGCTGTTGTCAAATTATTTAAAAAGTCATAAATTCTTGAATTCTTGATTCATACATGTCTTCCAACCTTCAGGCTATATTTGCTGTAGTTAGTGCTAAATTTGAGGTTTAATAGATTATCCAAACTTTTCAAAGCATAAATCATGTGGTACATGTATAGAAGAACTAAAAGTTAGAAGTTGGAAGCAAAATGACTCAGGAAAGAAGAACATTGTTTCTTTGGAAAAACACCATCTTGTTCATTATGCCTGAAGAGTAGGCTTTAGGATTAGAAGGTGACATAGACATGAAAAGAAGATAAAGCTTTTTTCTGATAAACTGAGACATTTGCTAATAAATTAGTTACAGCATGGAGGAAAGGGAAAAAAGAAAATAAGAAAAAAAGAAATAAAAGCAAATAAAAAGAAAAAACACAAAATAAATCAATAAATAATGCAAACAAAGAAAAATAAACATAGAGAACAGGAAATCAAAGGGAGGAGAGAGTGCATTCTATCATGGCAGGAACTTGAGCCTGCACAGAAGGGATAATCAAGAAAAATTGTTCCAGAAGAAGAGAAAACAGATTCCACAGGGGCCTGTGAGGCGTATGGCTTGGACTTGGTTATTGTGTTTCTCATGTCTCCTTCCCTCTATCCAGATACTCTCCCAAGGTGGATTATGAAGTTTGCACTTAGACACAGGTAATAGAGTGTTTGGGAGAAGGACATGGCAATCCACTCCTAAAGCAATCACAAAACAATCAGCCATTGAAAACCCTGTAAACATCAGAGAAGCACTGGCACAGTGTCAAGCATGGCACAGTGTTGGGTAGTATTTCATTTTATTGTATATAGGGTTGCTATGAGTCAAACCCAGTTGAATGGCACCTAACAAAAATATCAGTGGTAACCTCAGTGTGTCAAATTTTTTAATGCTGTGCAGATTCACAGGGACATTTGACTAGAAATGGTCTCAGTAGGATGAAGGGAGACTATGACATGTTCACAGACTTCTCATTTCTGCTGTGGTTCTATAGGCCTTTGCTCTGTAGCAGCATGCTGCTGAGGGAACAAAGTGATTCTAAAAGTCAGCTTGGTCCTACTTACCAATCTGCAGGGTCTGGGCCTGTGTCTGTCTTGTTAGGTGTCATGGAGTCAGATCCAACTCATAGAGACCCTGTGTACAACAGAATGAAACACTACCCAATACTGTGCCATGTCTTCAGTCTTTTAATGTTTGAGCCTATTGTTGTAGCCACTGGTTCTTCTCATTTTGGGTCATGCCACATCAGCAAAAGGAAGTCCCAGGGGCTTTACTCTATTCTCATCATTAATGTAGACTCTACTTTGAGGAAGCAACTCTTCCCTAGCCATTTCATTAATATTTTCTAGCCTGGGAAACTCATTCTCTGGTGCTATTTACTGGTCAGTGCTGCTTTGCTATTCATAGAGTTTTCAATGGCTAATTGTTTTGCAAGTATGCTGCTGAGTCCTTCTCCTTAATCTGTCTTAGTGTAAAAGTTCAGCTGAAACCTCTTCACCATGGGTGGCCCTAATTGTATCTGAAATACCAGTGCCATAGCTTTTAGTATCAGAGCAACACACAAGCCCCCAGAGCAGGACAACCCAACAGATACTTGGGGTCATGGCTGTCTAGATATTAGGAAATATTTATCTAACAAAATCTCAACATACTTCAGCCCAAAGGAGAAATTTTAACAGCCTGAACATAGACATTATAATTGCCTGCGATTGATGAGCTCCTTGACCTTCCCACTGATTTGGTGACCAGAGTAACACAACTTTTGAATAAACAACTTTCCCTGCCTTCTGTTTACCCTTTCTCCTTAGTCTTGCTAGGTAGCAAGGTATAGATATAGATTTTTGCACACATACACACACACACACACAATGGTACATACACATAGCACAACATAAAATGGCACAAAAGTAGCAGTAACCCCCATAAAAAGCCAATACTTCTACTTTTTGCTTTATTATTATAGAAATACCTTTGATACCTATGTGAGAAGGAAGACACTGAGACTACAACCTTAGCCATCACTTGCTTTTCAGCCTTTTAGCCAATACTTAGCTGTGGCCTTTTTATACTCTGAGCAAGCAAACTAAGCCATGCCTGTATTTCTGACCCTCAGAAACTGTGAGGTAATAAGAGTATTATGTTAAGGCTCTAAGTTTGTGCTAATCTTTTACATAATAAGAGAAAACTAATACAATGACCTCTTATAGAAAAAAGTAGAATGTTTTACTAAAGTAAAATCCAATTTTAGTAGTTCTAATAACCATAGAATGGGGGGGTTCAACAAAGGAGAGTCTATCTTGTTTCTGTGTCCAAGGACATAGAAAACTTCAAAAGAGGACCTGGGACAAGAGCCTACCCTGTGTCCTTAGTATAAGACCCAATTTCATTGTGATACAACATACATAGCTTGTGGAATCTAGTCAGACTACACCTTACCAATTCAAGAATGGTAGACAACTCATCTTTCAGATCTGTAAAAATAAGATTGGAAATCTTATTTCTGCATAAGATTGAAAGGATTTTACATTACAATGTACACAAACATAAAGATATTAGGCCATCATAGGGATGTTTTTATCCTATATGGCAGTTCTCAATGATTACCTGTACATTTTGACACCAAGGAGACATTTCAAATCTCACCTGTGCCAATCAAGAACTGAGCTCTGTCTTCAGATGAATAGATTACAGAACTTGAATGAATTAGGATGACTGTGCCATAGTGAAACTAATTCACAGAAGAAATGCTCAGCACCAGCAGACACAGGAGATGATGCTTAGACTTAACAATAACTAAGTAAGTGCAAACAATAACAAATAAAGTTATTTTTCATTATTCAACAAATATGCTTTGAGTGCTTATAGTTTATTGTCACTTTGTATTGGTTCTGAGGATAAATAACAAAAATATTGTTCTTATCTTCATGGATATTTCCAAACCCAGTGTCAGATATATACCCAGAACAATTGTTGTTGTTGTTGGGTTCTGTTGAGTCGGTATCCGACTCATAGCGACCCTCATAGGGTTTTCAATGGCTGACTGTTTCAGGATTGCCTTGGGAGTGGATTGCCAGGCTCTTCTCCCATTTTTGCGGTGCTGGGAATTGAACTTGGGACCTCAGAGATTGCAGCGCAGCACTCTACCCACTGAGCCAAATCCCAGCCCACCCAGAACAATAGATCACATAAATAAACCTATAATTGAATCCACCTTTTCTCTGAATGAAGAGATGAGGGAATTATGGTCATATTCATCATTATATATGATTTAATTTTGGGGAAATTAGGGGTGGAGTTATTGGGTATGTGACTTTACATGTGAAATACAGATTGATTGGTTGTGTACAGATGGTCCCTGGCATTTCATGGCTCAACTTATGATTTTTATTTTACTTCCTCATGATGTGGATACCATACAAATTTAGTATAAAATTACTTTGAATTTTGATCCTTCCCTGGACACACAGTATGACACTTGTTACTGGAAATGCTAGGAGCAGCAGAAAACCATAGCTATTAATCAGCCATGTAATCATGGGAGTCGACAACCAGTATTGTACTATGCACTGTGTCCATAATCTGTGATATTCAGTTGTTTAGTTGTATTCAGTCCACTTTTGATCCAGGCTCTTTTCACTTTACAATGAATTTATGGGGACATAACCTTGTTATACGACAAGAAGAAGGTATGTGTATGTCTCTGTGTGTGTATCTATGCATGTGCAGGTATTGTGGAACTATGATAGAAGAGAAAGTCTGACTGTGACTTGGATCTGGGCAAAGTGGAGAAATAAAGTTTTCTTATGAGAAATATTAAAATCATGCCAAAGAATGCATATTAATGAAAGAAAATGAATTTAATTATGAACAAATTGAAGATGTTATGTGATATACAGACATGAAAATAAGAGAACAGAGTTTGGGTAAGGGGACTGGATAAGGATTTCTTTGAGGTACATATGTATTAAGGGATGATTGGTTGGGAAACAGAATGGAATACCTGCTCATTCTGTTCTAAATTTCCTTATAGTTAGTGCACTTATGTCTTGTCTTTTTGTTTTCTTCAGGGTGGGTACTTAGCGTACTTAGGGATTGAACCCAGGGTCTCACACACTGTGCTCTATCACTGTGCTGCACCTCTCAACCCATTTTTTATTTTTAATTTATTTTTCTTTCATTCTTGGATGAGGGTCTTACTAAGTTACATAGGCTCCCTCTGGCCTCAAACTCATGATCTTCCTCTCTCTACTACCTGTGTTGGTGGAGTTGAAGGTGTGTGCCATGACACCTGGCTTTAAAGAAACATCAATACTAATACTCTGTTCCTCACAAATTCTGATTTAAATTTTGTAGTGTTAGTATTTTTAAAAGTTCTCAATTGATTCCAATATATAGCTAATAACAAAAGCCATAGCCTTCAAACATTTCTAAGCTAAGATTAGGATAATTTATCTGCTGTACAATCTTATATTTAAATTGGAAAATTCTGAGAGCATCTGTTTAGAATACATTTTATATTCTCAAAGCTAAACCACAACCTTTCAATAGTGGTATTGTTGTTGTTAGGGGCTGTCAACTCAGGTCTGACTTATAGAGACCCTATGTATAAGAGTAGGAAACACATGTGACACTGTGCCATGCACATAATCTTTTTATGTTCAAACCCGTTGTTGCAGTCACTGTGTTTCTTCACATTTTGAATCATTTCACGTCAGCAGCTGGAGCCCCAAAGGCTTTACTCTATACTTATAATAAAGATCGACTCTAGTTTGAGGAGACTAGGGAGCAGGACCTGGCAGCACATTCCCAAAATAATTAGCCATTGAAAATCCAGTGAATAGCAAAGAAGCACTCTCAAATTCAATAGTTGTAGAGGGCTACAAAATCAGATGCAGATTCTAATCACATTCGATTTAGATTCACAATGGGAAGAGCTCTCTTTAACATAATTCTTATCCAAATCTGAATTTGTAGCCCCTTAGAATTGTTGAAACCCCCACCTGTCTTTCACTTTGCTATGTTGTGAGGGCTTCCATGTTGTTGTGATGCTGAAATCTATGCCAGGGGTATTTCAGATACCAGCAGGGCCTCCCATGATGGACAGAATTCACGTGAGCTTCCAGACTAAGGCACAATCCTGAAATAATTAGCCATTTAAAGCCCTATGAATGGCAGAAAAGCACTGTCAAATATAGTGCCATAGAATGAGCCCCCTAAGCTGGAAAGCATTCAAGGAATGGACTGGGGATGAGTTGCCTCCTCCAAGTCGATTGTACCTTAATGACGGGAATAGAGTAAAGCTCCTGGGACCTCTTTTTGCTGATGTGGCATGATTCCAAATGTAAAGAAGCATAGTGGCTGTAACAGTGGGCTCAAATATGAAAAAATTGTGTGAATGGCACAAAATAGCGTAGTATTTCATTCTGTTGTACATAGGATTGGGTCTGACTCAATGGCATCTAACAATAAAACAAAAGAAATGTTGAAAGGGTAAGGATTAGATTTGAGAATATGCCATAATAGAATAATAGAATGAGTGTGTTGGGAAATCCTCTAACACAGCCTCTCCACTTTATAGATAAAGAAAATGAAGGTTTATCTTGCCTAGGTGACTTATCAAGTCTGAGAAAAGGATTTTTTCTTCATTTATATTTTGATCATAGTTCACACACAAATTTCTATATTGAGCAATTAATGTTCATCCTCAAAAGCTCTTTTAGCATCCATTATGAATCAAAAAGTCTCCTAAGTCAATTAAGGTAATAATTTGTCCTATAAGGTAATTGTCATCAATTTTATTTTAGAAGTCAAGGGCCTTCAATAAATTCCCTAACTCATGGGGCAAATGGTAGACATGAGTTAACCTCAGTTCTAGCTGGGCACCATGGCACATACCTGTAACCCACTGACTTAGGATCCTGAGGCAAGAGGATCACAAGTTTGAGGCCACTGGCAGCCTGCACAAGTAGCAAGACCTTGTCTCAAAATTAAAAAAAAAAAAATGGAATAGGGGTGTAACCCAGTGGTAGAGCACTTGCAAAGTACATATGTGTGAGGCCCTGGTTTAACACCAAATACTTCAGAAAAAGGAAGAAACAAACTCTATTCCATTTGATTTGAAAGTATGATCATTCTATGATTGCTTTTGCATCCGTATCTAATAGATTGATATGCCTAAAACTACCGACTTGCTAAATTTGATAATTCTTTTAGCTTTTGATCAAAAGCCTATTTTGCAACTTTTCTTAAGTTTAACTACTGAGATCTCAAATGTTTTGTTATTGTATAATCACAAATGACATGCTCTGGAGTTTGAGGTGATAAAATAGTTCTAAAATAGTCTATTATATGACAAATGCAATAGAATGTTGATCCTTGTTCTAGAAAATTTCAGAATGTTCACTTAAAAAAATCTTTTCAGTCATGTTTTATAATGTAGTCCTGACCTTCAATAAGTGTTAAACAGGTTTGTTCAAAATTTAATGAGGATAAGTCTTCATATCATAGTTGATTTAATTCAGAGTAGTGTAAAGGATTCAATAATTTTAGCATAAGATAGCAGAACCTGTTACATATGTATGATTGATGACTAGCTTAGGTTAAATTTTGCTCATCTTTCAAGTCTAAAACTCAATCGGGATTATATCCAAGGATCATAAGTAAAATAGTCTAAATTGAACTATGGTTTGAAACCCCATTCACTTCTTGGCCACTTCTTGAGTGGCTACACAAGAGCAACTCTAACTGTTGGAAATTAAGTGAGATTTAGAAATCGCCACAAAACAGAGCATGCATAACATGCTGGCTACATCTCACCTCATCTCATCCCTTAAGTGTATGAAACGTAACAGCAGGCTTTATTTTTTTATATTATTATTTAAACACATAGTAAATCAGTCAAACTGAGAAAGGAATATTGGCATGTATGTTGGGCTCAGTTAAGTTTTCATCTAAACTACCATTTCCCGCTATTTATTTCAGTGCTTAGATTACATTAGTTATTATCACATTGACTTATTTTTATTCATTTTCAGATGTTTGTTTTTATTCATTATTCATTCATCAGAATATTCATTTTAATAGTTCACACTGATTATTCAGAAAAATTTCAGATATATATATATATGTATACACACACACTATACACACACATACACACACACACACACTCATATGGAGTTCATATTCCATTCAGTCATCCTCTGTGGGGCAGAGGTGAGACTCACTCAGGAACGTTAAGGTTAACAATGGACATATTAGTTTAATAAGGAAAAACCTAATAAAACCCCAAGCGTAAAATATGGAAAAAGTACATAAGGTGGGAAACACTGTCTTTTCACAGTGAATCTATCAGAATCACTTGGCTTATATCTTACTTTATTTAAATCATTCTACACATAATTTTTATTTTCTAAGGTGAGAATACTATTCCTAGAGATTTGAAAACTTCAAGTACTTTACAATTTGCTTATAAAAATGAATGCATGATAAATGGAGTAAAAACTACCAAATAAATGAGCTTTTTGTTTCTTTCTAAGCCAGTGGTTCTCAAATATAATTCCTGAACTAGCAACATTAGCTTGCATGAGGATGTGTTAAAAATGCAAATTAGGGACCTAGACCTATCAAATCAGAAATTCTGGGGCTGAGGCCCAGCACCAGGCTCCCTGAGTGATTCTGATAGACACTCAGGTTGAGAACCAGACAATAACTGCTTTATTTGTATTGTTTTCCTATGCTGAACTTATTTTTATTGTTGTAATTTTTCTGGACACTATGGACATTTGATTTATGTTTCCAGGCATCTTGGAACATGTTTTCTTGTGTTTGATTCACTTCTCATCCTCCCAACTACGTATCTGAGAATCCCAAAAAGACCCAACCTTGGAAAAGCAATTACTCATGGATTTAACTAAGTTCACTCCTTATTATAAAACTTTTTCTAGAATTCTGACAGAAATTATATTTACCATTGGGTTAAAAGTTAAAAATAATGATTAAAAAAGACAATCTTCAAGCAGGACCTCCTAATTTATTTATATCTCTCACAGTTATGTGGATATAATTATTTGCCATAGTCACCATGCAAGTAGCAATATAATTATATTAAATATAGAATGTAGCTTTCATTTCTATGATATGAGACACCAAGTTTCTTTAAAAATTGAGAACTTTTTAAAACATTTTCAGTACTGGGGTGTTGAACCCAGGGCCTCTCAAATGCTAGGCAAATGCTCTATGTTTGAACTCCACCCACCACCCCTTTTTTGTTTGGAGACACAGACTTGCTAGTACAGGCTGCCTTTGGGCTCCAAATTGCCATTCTCTTGCCTCAGGCTCCCCAGTTGTTGAGATTGCAGGCTTATACCATGACTCCTGACTTAAACTACTCACAATTTTTGACTGTGGCTTTTGAAGTTACTTATAAATTTTAGAAAGTTTGCCATTTGTGAATGTCCTTCAGAGCAAAGCCTTTTTCCTTCCATTTCACATTGCATGCTTACCAGCTAATACAGAGTATGATATATAGTAGGATTCTAGTAAATAGATTTGAATGCATAGTAGAGTTTGCATAGGTATTTGGAAGTAGCTTGGGTAGGGTATTAACACAAAGTTGGCAGCAGAAATATTTAGCTAGTATTCCATAGGCTTTATCAGGGAAATGATCAAAATGACATTATAGGAATGCAGATATAGCAGAAAATTTAGAGCAGGGAAGAGAAACAAAGCATTCAGGAAACTATTATAAAAAATATGTTGTTGTTGTTAGGTGCCCTCAAGCTGGGACTAACCCATAGTGGCCCTGTATACAACAGATGAAACACTACCAAACACTGTGCCATGCTGGGCACCATTGTCGATGTTTCACTGCTATTCATAAGGTTTTCAATGGTTGATTGAGTTTTAGGAGTGAGCTGTCTGGTCCTTCTCCCAAGCCCGAAGCACCCGTTTTTCCCAGGTGGGCTCCAATCCAACCACTAACCAGGCCCAATCCTGTTTAGTTTCTGAGATCTTACAGGATGGGACGCCACAGTGGTACGGCTTCCAATACAAAAAAATATAATTATATTAAATATATAATATAGCTTTTTTGTATTTTTCTATTAAGAAAGCTGGGCATGGTGGTGCCTGCCTCTAATACCATTAACTTGGGAGGGGGAGTTTGAGGCCAGAGACAACCTGTGTAATTTCATGACACCCTGTCCCAAAATATGTAAGGACCTGGGTTCAAACCCCAAATACCAAAAAAGAAATTCTGTGGGTTAGGAGGGTTCTGGGGGAAAACTGGTGCCATGAATTTCATTTCTATTTCTTACTTCATCAAAGTATTATGCCAATCATGATTAAAGAGCAAATCTGTTTTAATGAAGGCAATATCTACTTTTTTATTCTTTATTTTAGTTGAACTCTAGTTTATGTGGATGATCCTATGCCCTTGAAACATATTTGTTAGGTGTTCTTACTAATGATCAGGGTGAAGTAACAAACTGGGCACTGGTAAGAATCATAAGACAATCGTGATTGAGTAAGAAGAACTGAAGTAAATAGTTAAAGTGGTTTCCCAAATATATATATATATATATATATATATATATATATATATATATGTGTATATATATATATATATATATATATATATATATATATATATATATATATATATATATATATATATATATACATATATATATACATATATATATATGTATATATATATGGGCTGGGATTTAGCTCAGGGGATAGAGCGCTGCGCTGCAGTCTCTGAGGCCCCGAGTTCAATTCCCAGCACCACAAAAATGGGAGAAGGACCTGGCAATCCACTCCCAAGGTAATCCCGAAGCACTCAGCCATTGAAAACCCTATGAGGGTCGCTATGAGTCGGATACCGACTCGATGGCACCTAACAACAACAACATATATATACACACTGTATATATATATATACTGCATATATATATACACTGCATATACTGCATATATTATATACATTATATATAATATATATACTGTATATATATGTATACTGCATATATATATATACTGCATATATATTATATATCTCATATTAAAACCTGATGATTGGCATGAAAATCCTATCTTAGGATCAATAGTCAAACTTATACTGACTTGAAGAATTACAGTGTTTTAAGTGAGGAAAATATAAAACCCACAGCAGGATCTTTAAATTTTTAACTTTTCAACTTTTTAAAGTAGGAAAACAAGCACACACACACACACATACACACACACACACACACACACACACGCACATGCGCATGCACACACATACACTGAGCCTTTTCTTTTCCATAGTGGAATCTTAATTGGAATCTTATTACTATGTACAAGTCAGATTAAGCCAGAAGTTGTCTGGTACAGAGCAGTGTAAAGGAGCAAATCTGAGCCTCTTACTCTGCTGACCTCCAGCTCACTCTCAAATACTCCTGCAACACTTCATTTGTACACAAAGCTCCCAGAAAGCTGCATTCTCATATTAAGGTTATAAATAGAATTTTGTATCCACATTATACCAATGTAATAAAAACCTGAGAGATGAAAAGCATCTTATAATTATTTTATAATAAATATTTTCTAATAAGTTTCTTGATGTTTGTATCCAGGGGCCACAATATGGTCAGAGCACCCTCTTAAAATACTTCAAAGGCCCTTAGCCTGTGGAGCAGTTGCCAGTGCCTCCTTTGGAAGGGATGTAGTTTTTATATAACTGTCCTATGTGGGAAATTCTGCTATAATTGAGCAAGGATGTACATAGTGTACAGAAATATGTCAAAAGAATCCATTTTAATTTAATCACAAAGATTACCCCAGTGTAGGGATGGAATGCAGATAGGAGTACTTAAACATGAACTAGGAAATTTAACTGCCAAATATGATCCTAGTATTGCATGTTATTTATAGCGTCAGATACTCAGCTAGTCATTTTATGTGATTATCTTAAACTTAAAACCTTGTGTTAGGTTCGAGTGTTGTTATCAATCTGCAGATGAGGAAATCTGTGCTGAGAAAACAAGAGAATTTCCTTAAATCACATGATTAGTGGTATTGTCTGGCCTGGCTTCAGATCAGTGCTATTAATTAGAGTAACTTTCTATCTTCTGAAATTCTGAATTTTGTGAAAGATTACCTTAGAAAAATAAGTAAGAGACATGGATTAGCAATAAAGATACCAGCTAATGTGTAAAAACTTAGCTAAATATAAAAAATATTCATTTTAATGAGGAAGGTTGTAGGCATGTTAATAGTGCTATAAAGAAATAACTAGCAGCCTGAATTGTGGGAAATGCAATGTTCTAAATCCCAGGGTTTACACTAAGGTCCATTTTTGAAATTCAGACAAATCTTTGTATTTCATATTGCTCAGTATATTTATAATTCAGAATTTGTTGTTGCTTTTTATCATTCTAATGTACTGCTCAAACAGGTCAAGTTTATAAGATTTAAGAATGATACTACATGAGATATTAAAGTCTGAGTGAGTTACAAGAAAACAGAAATACCATGAAATGGAGCCTTTGAACAGCACCTGGTTAATGGGTGGTACTCTGCTACTTCCTTTCCATTTTCTCCATCTCTATTGCATATCTCTAGAGTATATCATACAGGAAGTATCTGGGGTAAAATAATTTGTTTTCCTTTTACTTTACCATCCTCCACTGACATATTCTTATATTACATGTAGATTCCTTTGAAACTGTGGAGATTCTACACTTAGGCCAAGGAGAGGCAATCATGGTGCCAATAACTAATGTGTGATGATTTTTCTCCCCACACTGAAGGAGTACAAGTGTAGTCTCCAAGCATGAAAATACTTTTCTTTCTCTCCTACATGCTCTCTGGCTCTTAAAGGAATTCAGCCTACTGTGCCCATACATAATACTTCATTTCTTAGGTGTATGAAAGTGCAGTAGGTGTGCTTTTTATCAAGTAGGTAGATGTGGGATATATGAGTGGTTTTTATAGACTTAAAATTCATATCTTTGCTACAACATTCTATATTAGATTATAAAGATACCTAGAGGGTAATGCAATGAATGTGTCTAAAGATTTGTTGCTCAAATGAATTTTTTACAATAATTTTAATGGCTTTGTCTTGATTTACCAAGATGATATGCATATTGAGTTCTTATCATTTCTCGAATGCCTAGTATTATTTATCATGTTCACATACATTCTCTTTTAATGAAAATTAGCTACTCTGTTCTTGCATTGTCCTTGGGGGTAAGTAGTAAGGGCATCAAAGGATGGAAAGAAAGTACAGGATTATGTATTTGTGTCATGTATTTGTTAATGAGCTGAACCCATGACATTTTCCAAGGAAAATGAAATATGCAAATGAAAGCAATGGCTGAATTAAGGCCTTCCCATATGTTTAACCTGATATCATCTGTACAAATTATTTTTTAAAATGACTTTTGCAATATTCATCTTTCATGGTTACTATTCATCCAGATGGCATGGCTGTAAACAATTATTCAGGAGTTCAGATATCCTCAGCAAGCCAGTGCTGAAGATTAGTATAGGTTCACTAGGGTCCAATTGAAAGGGATACGATGACTGAAAATTTGTCAAATATTAGTAAATGTACCCAGCTCTTCAGTGTGATAGACAAAATGAGCCACTTATTCAAACTACCCCAAATCATAATGGTTCCAGTACTCTATATGTTATATAGATTTTGAGGTCCTCTTCTTTCATTGTAATGCTCTTCAGGAATTTTTTTCCCTTGGGCTATATCAAATGCATTCCTAAATCACACTGTACTTCTGGCTTTACTATTTCATGGCTCTATATTGCATCTCTCTGATTTGTCAAAGTGATATCTTTAATTTCAAATAATCCCCCTTTGGAATTGTGGGATAAGTGAACTTGACTAGAATCAGACAGATTCTACTACCTCTATATGACCTTGAAGGAGAGAGGAGGGATGACACTCTTGTTTTGGCAGTGTATCCTAATAATGAACAGAAATTTTACTTCATTTGTTCCCCAACAAATGATATCAAGCATATTATTATTTTTATTACTTATATTTATCATGAAACTATAATTTGCAAGTGCTCTACCACTGGAATGCACCTCCAACTCATTTTTTTCCTTTGAGACAGGACGTTGCTAAGTTATACAGGCTGCCTCTGGTCTTGAACTTGTGATCTTTCTGCCACAGACTCCTTAGTTGGTGGGATTACAGGTGTATGCACTATACTTGGCTCAATATAATATTATTTTGTATTTATATTTACTATGTTATTTATGGGCTGGGATTTAGCTCAGTTGGTAGAGCGCCGCTCTGCAGTCTCTGAGGTCCCAAGTTCAATTCCCAGCACTACAAAAATGGGAGAATGGCCTGGCAATCCACTCCCAAGGCAATCCCGGAACAGTCAGCCATTGAAAACCCCATGAGGGTTGCTATGAGTCGGATACTGACTCGATGGCACACAACAACAACAACAACAACAACAACAACATGTTATTTATAATGCCAGTTATGGAGTCCTGAATGTGTACAGGCAATTTGATTTAATCTTCAAGAATGCTATAAATGCATTGGTTCTCATTTTTAACAAAAGATGAAAATTAGTTTCAATGAAGCTAAATAAATAATTAAAGATTTATATTTTAAGAAGAGTATATCTCAGATGCTAGGCTACTTTTAGCCCATATGGTATCTCTGTACAACTAAAATAAATAAATTAATTAAAATTCCCTTTACTCAATATACTTACAGAAAATTAACAAAATATAAAAATTTTTGTCAAAAGGAAAACACTTTACAGCCGCATGTAAGAAAGTTTTGATGAGGTCTAGGAATATATGGGGTTGAAGTTAAGCTCAGTTGGTAGAGTGCCCTAGGTTCAACTCCCAGCACTGCAAAAATGGGAAAAATGGGAGAGGGATGTGGCAATCCACTCCCCAAACAATCAACCATTGAAAACCATATGAATAGCAGAGAAGCACTGACATGGTGCTGAGCATGACACAGTGTTGGGTAGTGTTTCCTCCTGTTGTATATAAGGTCACTGTGAGCCAGGCCCAACTCCACACCACCTAACAACATCAACAAGGAAACAATAGTGGCTATGACATAACTAATGTCCCCTTCAAGGTGCTGTTCTTATGAAGTCACGAGTCTGCACAAATGTACAGTAGCAGTGCTAGTGTATGAAAATAAGTGCTCCAAGTTCTACATCCTTCTGTTTAACCAAGTCATAAACCAGAAATATCCAAACAAAACCAAGTCCTAACAAATATGCAAATTACTTAAAACTGTTCAATACTTTCTGCCCCCATCCTTATTGTTGTTCTTAGGTGCTGTTGAGTTGTGTCCCACTCGGAACCTCAGAGATACCAAAGCAGCGCTCTACCAACTGAGCTTAATCCCAGCCCCAGTACTTACTTTCTATTCCACTGTTATTACTCCTGAGGGCACAACTCCCTTGCTGCTCTCCAGCTCTTGACTATCCCTGAGGTCATAAGGGATTTTAAGGGAGATGAAAAAATTTCTAAGTGGAGCTATGAAGAAATGTAAATCTGCCATCTAATTTATTTAAGAATATTTAGATGGAATATCTTTTCTTTTTTTCAAAATTTACCACAAAATAGAAAAGAAAAAGAAATTCAAGCTTCATTGGCTCTTAAGCTACAAGACTTTTGCAACTATGAACCACACTTGAAGATAGAAGTCTGTGAAAGGCAGTGAACATAGGCTCAGTATTCAGTGGGTTTGACATCCATTTTGAATTGTCTGTGTTTCATGGAGAACCATGCTTGTTAGGTAATTTGAATGTTAATTAAGGTCATACTATTGTTGTTGTTGTTGTTGTTAGGTGCCGTGGAGTCGGTATCCGACTCATAGCGACCCTCATAGGGTTTTCAATGGCTGAGTGCTTCGGGATTGCCTTGGGAGTGGATTGCCAGGTCCTTCTCCTATTTATGCGGTGCTGGGAATTGAACTCTGGACCTCAGAGACTGCAGCGCAGCGCTCTACCCGCTGAGCTAAATCCCAGCCCAAGGTCATACTAGCTCAATCAAAATTCTCCCTCTCCCCCCACCCCCCACCCCGTCTCTTTCTCTCTCTCTTTTAACTTGAATTTACTGGGAGGAAACTGAAGAATGTTGTTTTGGTGCAATAGGTATAGAAACAATCTCTTGTCACAGTGCCTCTGATTAGACTTCAATGGCTAAACAGTTCAGCCAGGCTGTAGTTCTATCCCTTTACCTTATGGGGGCCTTCTAGCAAGTCAGACTATTTTTATTTCCTCTAACTTCACATGCAAAGTTAATAAACAGTTCAATTTGCATTTCTGTCTGAAGTAATCAAATCTCAGTGCAGCTTACATACTGTCCATTTTTCATAGTGTGAATTTCCCTGTTATGGGAGCCCAGAAGACTAGAGTTGGACATAATGTTAAGAGTCTAACTGATGTCCATAACTTTCATTTACAGTTGAAGAAACAGAAACACGGTCATTAAATGAATTTCTCAAGGATGAAGTTCTGTTAGAAGGACACAAAGGCCGGGCGTGGTGGCGCATGCCTACAATCCCAGCAGTTTGGGAAGAGGCGGGAGGATCACAAGTTCTAGACCAGAGGCAGTTTGCATAATTTAGCGAGACCCTGTCTCAAAAAGTTAAAAAAAAAAAATGGGTTGGAGGCGCAGCTCAGTGGTCCACCACTTAAAAAAAAGGACACAAATAGAAGTAGAATTTTAAAGCATAAAAATTCACTATTTTTATTGTATTACATAATTATTACAAATGTGCTAAAATATTTTCCTTTTTTCTCAAATATAAGCACATATTATTAAGTAAATATTTGTACTATTTATAAATACCTAACAATAATAACAATAGTTAAAATATAGTACATCAATGTAAACAACTGTTAGTATTACCTATTATCTCAGCTATCAAATGATTTATTGTTGATCACACAAACACACACATACAAATCAGCAGCATTTATTTGGCCTGTAGGTGCATCAACAACTTGTTAGTGGTTCTTTGGATAAAGGAACCTTTCTGTATTTCAATTAATTCATCAAAGCTATTCTGTAACTGGCCAGGTAATATGATAGCATATGACCTTATAAATATCCTTTTGTACACTTGGGAATCATACTAAAATATTTTTGACAGGAGATTTTCTACTACATCGGAATTTTTGACTTGGCTTTCAGTTAAGTTTATTTAGTTCTCATCTGCTTTTTTATTTTAATTTTATCTACTTGTAATATACCATGTCTCACATGTCTGTCAGCTTATTGTGCTGTGGAGGCTTGATTGTTTCTGTGATACTGAAAGCTATGCCTCTGGTATTTCAGATACCACCAGAGCCACACACAAAGGACAAGTTTCAGCTAAGCTTCCAGACTAAAACTAGGAAGAAGGACCTGGCAGCCCACTCCTGAAACAATTAATCATTGAAAATCAATTGAATAGCTGAGAAGCACTGTTAAATATAATGCCCAAAAATGAGCCCCCCTGGCTGGAAAGGATTCAAGAAATGACTGAGGAAGAGTTGCCTCCCCAAAGTAGAGTCAATCTTAATGACGGGAATAGAGTAAATCTCCTGGGACCTTCTTTTGCTGATGTGGTACAACTCAAAATGAGAAGAAATATAATGACTGCAACAATGGGCTCAAACATAAAAAGATTGGGTACATGACACAGTGTAGGATAGTGTTTTGTTTTGTTGAACGTATGGTCACTATGAGTTGGATCCAACTTGATGCCAATTAACAACAACGATATACCATAACTAATGTAATTTGCCACTTGAAAAATCCTAATTTATATTATGATATTAAAATATTTTTATTATGAGATTGTAAATAATACATTCTCAACAAAATTCCTTCATTTATTCTGTAATATTTCAAATCTAATATCTATGTCATAAGGTGACAATATCAAATCAGGGATATATAAACATGAACTAAAAGGACACAAAGCTAGAGCTGTATTCTGATTAAATAGATATTTCTGAGCTCTCAATATGTCATGATTCCCTAGTGATATTTCTCTTTTGGAATTCTGTATTATTATATAATGACTACATTGATTGAAACAGGTAACTTTTTTCTCTAAGTATCAGGAGTGAAAAAGGAAAACATCAGCATAAAAATCATGCAAATCATCAGAGTACTTCTGGGAAAAGACAATTTTTCCTACAGACTTACTCATCAAATCTTCCTGAGTGTGTTTGACAGTGACATCAGGTATTTTTCACATCTACTGAATTTAAACAGAATAGTGATGGATAACATTTCAATTGTTCTCCCGACAGAAGAAAGACATTTATTAGAAGTTAAGATAGAAAGACTTCAAAGAACGCACACATATGTGGTATTCTCTCAGTTCCCTTAGCCATATATTAGAATTTTAAGGAACCAATTATTTCTGTCTATAGGAAAATATCAGGTTAAATAGCAGTTTACTTAATTTACTGACTTCTAAAGTAGGATCTCAAATGAAAGTAGGTGGTAAACCATTACTTATGTGAGTTCAAATACTGGGAAAAGGAAGATATGAAAAAGAAAGCAAACATTGTCACTGGAAATTATGTCTTAGACAGTCCACAGAAATACAATATAGTTTTGTCTTTTGAAAAAAAGAAGATAGTTATTTTTTCTCAGTTGATAAGAAAATGGAAAGTATATGAATAACATAAGATATAAAAATGTTTAACAGTGAGTTCTTCTGTTTTCATAAAATAAAGCATTCCATACTTCTGTATATAATGAAGAAAAATGAAATCACATTTTGATACCAACATTTGTACACAAACGTTCACAGATACACTGTCTACAATGACAAAGAATAGAAACACATTAAAATGCCCATCTCCATATGAATGAAAAAATAAAATGTGGTATATCCATAAAATAGAGAATTATTTGAAAATTTTAGAAAAATGAAGTATTGACAAATATTATGACAAGGATGGATTTTGGAAACGTAACACTATGCTAAGTATAAGAAGGCAGTCACAAAAAGATCACGCATCATATAATTGCATTTATATGAAATTTCCAGAATAGGTAAATATTTGTAGATGGAAAAAAGATTAAAGACAGTCTACTTCTGGGAAGAGTTTAAGGAGAAATGATGAGTGACTGCTAAAGGGCATGGGGTCTCTTTCTGGGAAGATGAAAATGTTCTAAAATTGATTGCAGTAGAAATTGCACATGTATGACTATAACAAAAACCCTGAACTGTGTACTTTAAACAGATGAATGGTATGGTGTATAGATTGTATTGAAATACACTTGTTATTAAAAAATGCTTAGAAAATGGACTGAGAGAAATTAGACACACAAAAAACAGAAACAAAGACAAAACTACCAAAGTATTCCATATCCAAAGAAATAGTTGAGTTTATCAGTATTGATTAGCAATTGCTTCTAATTTATGAGAGAACACATGAGACAACAATGTAGGATAATTTTTTCATTGTTATTCTTGTGCAATTGAATGTTCATAGAATCATTATAGCACTTGCTGTGAACCCTCTAAGGCTCTGGGTTTGATCCTCAGCACTGCAAAAATGGAGGAGAACTCCATTCCTCTCCTCACTCCTGAAGCAATCAGTCACTTAAAACTTTATGAATAGCAGAGAAGCACTGACATAATGCCGAGCATAACACAGTATCAGGGAGTGTTTTGTTTTGTTGCACATAGAGTCACTATTAGTTGGACGCAACAATAACACCTGACAACAACAGCATTATAGTGTCAGAAGTCCTCAAGTGACACTTAATGAGTTCCTCTTTGTATTTCCATTTCTCAGAATTCCAAATTAGATTAAATGTACCTTATGGATACTCTTGGTACTCAATGATATTTGTAACTCCTAAACAATGTCAACATCAACTTGAAGACATCATTTTTTCCTGCATATAAAATTTAATTTTATATGAATTAAAACAGAAAATATTAAAAAAACAAGTGTAAATATGGAATAATATGGCTCAAGTGCCTTTGTTCTATCAATTAAAATATTAGATTGAATAATTTGAGTGATGTTAGGAAAAACATTTTTCAATATAAATTTTATATAATTTCTCATAAGATCATAAAATAGTTTACATTTTAACTGTATATTTGAAAGAAGAATATGTCAAAGATGCATTCAATATGCATGAAATAACCACATTTTATGGTCAAAAACACTTCCATTTAAATTTAATTGTCATTATTGTACCTGAAATGTTTCCCAAGGAGGTGAAGATCAAATGACATATCTAATATGGGAGACAGGTTCTTATTTTGGTTCTCATATGGCAGTTCTGCATTTACATCTTATTCAAATTAAGTTTTCTCAGTATCTGGCACAACCCTCTCTGACAGATAAAAATTGCTTTGTAAAATTATAGGAAGTAAAAAATATATACAGGAAACCTCATTTAGCTTGCTTTCAAACTCTTTAAAATCCAATTTTGAAATTTTGTTTCCTTGACTTGAGATGAGTGCCCTTAACCAGAAGTGCATTGCCTTATCATATTCTATTTTTAAAAGCATGATGTAAATTTCATGCTATATCAGCATAAGTTTATATTTACCAAAGCATTCCAATCATTCTTTCAAAAGCAGTCATTACATAAGACTTTTTGATAAAGGAAATGAAGGTTTTAAATATATAATTATAAAATTATCCATGTTGATGTTTGCTGTTGGACAGGTCTTAATATTGAAAACATACCAACTCCTGCACACATATTGTTGTTGTTGTTAGGTGCTATAGAGTTGGTATCCGACTCATAGCGACCCTCATAGGGTTTTCAATGGCTAAGTGCTTTGGGATTTCCATGGGAGTGGATTGCCAGGTCCTTCTCCCATTTTTTGTGGTGCTGGCAATTGAACTCGGGACCTCAGAGACTGCAGCACAGCGCTCTACCAACTGAGCTAAATCCCAGCGCCCGCACACATATACACATATAAAATACTACTCATTAGAAATAACATTTATTTCACAAAATGGTTAGCACAAGTTTTGCATATAGTTCTTCCTCTCAAAAAGCTTACATTCAGTATTTTATTTTGTTTTCTTATTTGTGTCTCATTTCTATCATGCTGTACACCTTGCATCTAGATTGCAAATTTAATCTTCACTGAATTAAGGAAAATTAGTAAATATGACAGCAATTTTTCATTTTAAAAGGATACTGTACTTTACAGAATATGTTTCATTTTTTTGTTTATCAGGAAATTTTATAGACTTGCAAAGATACTTTTGTAAAACAAACTATGAAGAGCAGTTTATTCTCAGTGATTTTAAGTTTTGAGTAAGTTGTGTTGTCTTTTTAAAAGTTAAAATTTGTATCAGACTGTATTTGGAACTTTCTACAAGACAGCACTTTGGGATTATGAGTAGATAAATAATGTTGAAAACTGCTTGCCTGTAAGCAGTTTACAGTTTTATAAGCATAAAATAAGATAAAATAAAATAATATAATATAAAATAGGAAGGAACAGTAGGACATCTTCTCCCTCCTTCGATTCAACATATTCTTCCTCAAGTGGTTGTTTGGTGCCAACTACAACCCTTAAGGGCAAAGACAGTATGTGGCCCAGCCCTGGCTTGTTGAGACACTCTCTTATCTTTAATCTAAAGGATAAATACATGGCTAGAGCAATAGGAGATTGCCTTAGATGTTTTACCAGGGCTATTATTTTTAACAGTGCATTCCCTTCCCCCAGAGTATTTTAATCTGGTAGATTTGAGATCTGGGGCTTGAGTGATCAGCTCATGAAGGAACAGCCTTCTGGATGAAGGGGCAAGAGATTTGAGAATGTGATTTTAGTCATTAGGGCCTTTATATACCATCTTAATCCAGTGTTTGTCATTAGAGAAGATTCTGTCTCAGGGAAATCATGGCAACTTCTGGAAATATTTTTGGTTGTGACACTGGGGAGCACTATTAGCTTTAAAGGAGTAGAGGCCAAGGGTATTAGTTACTAAAGTACACAAGTCACAAAGTGCCCCCCCCCCATAGCATAGATCACCAGTGGTTCTGAACTTGAAACTCCCTGAGCTAAATGAACAAATGTATTTAGCCAAATCCCCTTTTCCTCTCCTTTTCTCTCCCCTTTTGTAAAAAACTGTCTTGATTTTCTCACAGTCTGAAAAATCACTTAATAATAGAAAATAAGAGTGGACACCAGGAGAGGATTTTAAACCTAGAAGGTTGACAGTGAGAGAAAGAGGTGAAGTGTGCAAGACAAATGGAACTGAACAAGATAGTGGACTGGAGAAGGACAGATCTGTGAAGAAGCAAAAGAAATCAGCCAGACACAGTGTGGCATGCCTGTGTTCCCATCCACTCAGGTGGCAGGAGGATAGCAAGTTAGAGGCCAGCAGCAGCCTACTTAATTTAGCAAGACCCCGTCTCAAGGTAAAAAAATGTAAATTGGACTGGGTGTGCAGCCCAGTGGTGAAGCACTTGTAGTGTATGCAAAGCCCTGTGTTCAGCCCCCAAGTACTGCAAAAAAAAAAAAAAAAAAAAAAAAAAGTAGAAAATGAAATCTGTCTATCTGCATCTGCATTATTTAGGAGTAGGAGATGGATCAAAAAATAGTTGGTAACAGAATATGACTACCCTTGAATGTCAAACTAAAGAACACAAACGTTTTTGAGTTAGAAGGAATAGTATTTTCTGATGTCTCATTTTAGTCCTTATAAACCATTAGGTTATAGTTGAAAATTTAGAAAAATTTTAAATTATTATGGAGAAAATGCTATGACTCACATATAATCACTTATTATTTTATCATATTTTCTGACACTTTTCTCTACAAATAAATATTTTATATACACAGGATCACTATGTAAGTGTGATTTTTCCTTTTCCTTCTCTCCTATTCTCCTAATAGTAATTTCTTTTGAGAGATGAAACTATTCAGAATTTGTAATGACCATGTCTCATTCTTGTGTTTATATATCTCCAGATTCTGCTTTTGGGAGCAAACTATGTCATTTCTCTTCCCCCACCCTATTACTCTTTCTTACTGTCTGCTCCCACTCTCTTTAGTCCCCTTTCTACTATCATGACATACATATTGAAATGTCAAATAGATAGATAGATAGATAGATAGATAGATAGATAGAAAAATAGATACACACATATTATATATATATAACTTAAATCTAGCATCCACATGCGTAAGAAAGCATGTGATAGCAAGTGCAAATGACATAATTTTACCCTTCTTTATGGCTGAATAACATTCCATGATCCATATATACCACACTTTCTTTATCTATTAATCTGTTGATGGATATCAAGGTTAGTTGCATATATTGGCTCTTGTGAATGGTGCGACAATAAACACAGATACACAGATAAACAGTGTCTATGGTGTGTTGACTTATATTCCAGGAGTGGAATAGCTGTGTCATATGGTAGTTCTATTTTTAGTTTTTTTTGAGGAACCTCCATACTGATTTCTATAGTGGCCCCAATAACTTTTGTAGTGCAGTAAAGTTCTTTTCTCTCTGCATCCTCATCAGCATTTGTTGTTGTTTTGTTGATGGTGGCCATTCTGACTGGAGTGAGGTGGTAATTCAATGTAATTTTGGTTTTCATTTCCCTGATGATTAAGGATGTTGAACATTTTTTCATATAATTGTTGACCATTTGCATTCCTTCTTTTGAGAATTGTCTGTTCAATGAATGTTTTCATTTTTGATTGGATAATTTGTTTTTTTGTGTTTGTAATTTTCGGGTTCTTTATATATTCTAGATATTAATCTCCTGTCTGTTGTATAAAGGGCAAAGACTTTTTTCCTGTTCTGTGGGCTGTCTTTTCACTCTAATTATCTTCTTTGCTATGCAGAGGAATTTTAATTTCATGTAATTTCATTTGTCAATTCTTTCGGTTGACATTCTTTTCAGAATGTCCTGCATCTGCCTAAAGTTTTAAGTGTTTTCCTTATATTTTCTCTAGTGGTTTCAAAATTTCAGGCATTACATTAAGGTACATTGTCAATCGATTTTTTGTATAGGGTAAGAGGGATTTAGTTTCAGTCTTCTACATGAAGCTATCTAATTTTCCCAGCACCATTTGTTGAAGAGGCTGTCCCTTCTCCAGTATTTGTTTTGGCCACCTTTGTCAAACATCAGGTGGCTGTAGCTGCATGGGTTTATTTCTGGATCCTCTATTCTATTCCATTGGTTTATATGTGCATTAAGAGTTGACATTTAATCCCAAAATATTTTAAGAATTATCTTACCATTTTATATTTCTTTCACCAATCCAGATGTTACCTTTTATTTATTTTTAAAATTTAAGGTAATTCTTAATTTAAGAGTACCCTGGGCATGAATTTCCTTTCTTGTATTTTGCTAGTAGGTCTCAATCATTTACTATTTGTGACATAAAAACTTAACCATTAAGGTAATTCTAAATCCATTCATTGTTCATAAGTCACAACTCTAATACATTATTCTACTAAATGTTCATTTCTTAAACCATAGTTGCTCTTTACATAAATCTGATTTTAACACCTAGGGTGAAGATGCTAATATTGTAAAGATAATAATTTCCTATCAATTCTATAACTTTATTTTGTAGTCACCCTACCTCCAAAAACATTTGTGTAAGTCCTTCTAGCCCATCCATGACTACTCATAAAAGCAGAAATTATTTGCTAGTTATGTCAAAATTCTGACAATAGTATGAAAGGTTCAAGATTGTTCTTAATGGCTTTTATACTCTGCATTTTTAACTCACATAAGTTATAATAATACTTTATCTAGGACACACACACACACACACACACACACACACACACGTGCGCGCGCGTTAGCCTATACCACAATTTTCTCTCTATTGAAACTGTAGTTTTTCTCTCCAGCTCAAATATACTCAGTTCAAATTGTAGTCTTTGCATCTTCTTTCTTTCTACTCTACTATCCACACCTAGCCCTCCCTGCTGTACCCTCTTGCTCTGCATCCTTTTGATGTTATCATATCACTCTCACAGCAAAATGTTTTGCTCAGTTAATAACATTAACTGCATTTCTCTTGAGATATATTCTACATAAATTAAAAGTGACATATTTGGGCCAAAATTATTCTCATTCAGCATTTAGTGGCACATCAGTCTTGTAAAACAACCACATTCCTTAGCATCACATATTTTCTTCACTGCATTTCTTCACTCTCATATTTTAGAGCTACATTTATAAGTGACACATCATATGAAGGACACCATTGACACTTTTTATTAAATAATAAATATAGTATACATAATAAGATATTTGCAAATTTTTTGGTTTCCTTTTCAAGGGCTTTTTAAATTATTAACATACACTAGATCTGTGGATTTTAATTTTGGTTATTAACTACACTACCTGGAAAATACTTATCTAGTGCACTTTTTTTTTTCAGTACTGGGGGTTGAACCCAGGGCCTGGCGCCTGCATGCTTTGCAAGTACTGGACCACTGAGCTGCACCCCCAGCCCATTTTTTTAATCTCTTTTGAGACAGGGTCTTGCTAAATTACGCAGACTGCCTCTGGTCTCATACTTGCGATCCTCCCGCCTCTGCCTCCTGAACCGCTGGGATTACAGGCATGAGCCACCGTGCCCAGTCCTAGAGCATTTTAATATGTTGTTCTAAATGGGTGTATGTGTGTACACGTGTAGATGTGCATGCATGAATCAATGTTGGTCTCATAGGGCCATCTGGTAAAGTTCCAGTTATATTTTTCTAGTGAATATAATTTTAGTACTGTATTCCAAGTTTTAAATAATCACTTGCATTTAAAAATAAATTTGGAAAAATTTGGACATTTCTAATTCTAGCCAATCATGAGAACTTTGTATTTTTGTGACAGATTTTAACTGGATTAATGTAAGGTTGATTTCATTAATAATGCAACTTTTAGTGATAGAATTGATTTTTCTAACTTTAATTAGCTAATTTTGATCAAAGAGTCAATTTGCTTTTGATATATGATAAATTATTCTAGAATTTACTGGCATAAAACAAGTGTCAGCAAGCTATTGCCCATGGACTAACTCCAGATGCTATCTGATTTTTTTTCTCTTTTTGCAAAAACAAAATTCTTGAAAGACAGAATTGGCCATTTATTTACTTACTCTCTGTGGCTGCTTTCATACTACCATGATATGGCTGAGCATTTGCTGTAGAAACCATATGGCTCATGAAACCTAAAATATTCACTATTGGCCCCCTTACACAAAAATATTTGCTGACCCCTAGCTTAAAACAGTAATCATTTGTTAATTCACAGTTCTGTCAGCAATTTGGGCTGAGCTCAGCTGGAAAGTTCTTCTCCTTGCTTTTCCTAGACTCACTGATGTGGCCACAGTCAGCTTGCAGGTTGGTTGAAGGTAAAGTGGTCATAGATGCCATTACATATCTGGCCATCAGGTGAGGTGGTCAGAGGGCCTGGGTCAAATATTTTCCATAAACTAATCTTGGATTATTCATATAGTTGCTATTAAAAGACTTCCAAAAACAGCAAGAAAAAGTGAGCTACACTGAGAAAGAATTTTCAAGCCTCTCCTTATATCACATTTGCTGTTGTCCCATTGGGCAAGGCAACTCACAGCCAGGTCAAGGGACAATTGTCCAAGGGATCTACACAAACAGAGGAACAAAACGAGGGTTAGTACTTCAAATGTCAACCAAGATCAGTTTCCTAATTCTACATATGAGAAAATATGAAGACCAGAGAAGTAGTCAATTGTCCATGCTTATATAGCTTGTCCAGCCCAACCAGCCTGTACATGATTCAGAATTGCCTTATTTCCAGTAGAAATATATCCATTTATTTTATTCTTTTTTTTTTTTGACTGAGGGTTGAACCCAAGGCCTCATACTTGCATGCTTTGTAAGTGCTGTACCACTGAGCTGCACCCCCAGCTTATTTTTTTACTTTTGAGACAGGGTCTCACTAAATTACGCAGACTGCCTCCTCAAACTTGCCATCCTCCTGCCCCTACCTCCTGAGTCAGTGGGATTATACACATGTGCCACTGCACCTGTCTATTTTATTCTTTTAAAATACATGTAATATCATCATCAGTGAAAAATTATGGTATAGTACAGTAGCTAAAAACATAGATTTGGATTGTAGACATCAATTTTGGTCTTGGCTTCACGATTCCTTAGGTTATTTTAAACAAGTGACTGGAATTTTTAAAATGTATATCTCCTCTGTCACACAGAAATGACAGAGCCTACCTCATAAGCATGTTTGACAAGTAAGATGAACTCTGTAGGGTATTCCTGTAGCACCAAATCATTGTAAGAACTCAAAAAAAAAAAAAAAAAAAAAGCCAGAAACCATCTTTGATGTAGTCTTATATTTCTGTGTGGCTTCTTTGTATCAGATATGTAGCTTAATCTTGAATGCTTTCACTATTTATTTCAAAATACAGAAATGACTTATCTTTACTCTCAACATTTTAGACTACATATTTTCAAGTAATTCCAGTCTTAATCTTTAGAGCCTGGTTTGTCAATTAAATGATTTGGTGTATATATAACAAGTGGCTGTGCCATACTGAGTAGGATTGTTGTCATTTTGAACACCTTCTATGTTTAATTTGGGGAAATTTTTGAGAATGAAGACATTATTAATTTGACATATTAATTACCTAATACTACATTTTTAGCTTCAATATATTCTAAGATCAGCTACTAAATTTACTGGGTTCTAGAAGGTAAATCTTACTCCTTTATTCTCAGCAGGCCCTGTACACCTCAAGGCTGCCGTCTATTTTGATAAATAGTGGGGAAAATTTTGTTTTGTCGCTTCTATATGTGAGCTATAGTTTTATTGTCATTTTGAGTCTTCTTAAAAACAGAACTAAGTTAAAAGAGTGAACCTCATTCTTTTTAATAGTGTCAATACATATTATTAGCATAATTACTTTAGGTTCTCAGACTTAGTGGTTTTGTGTTTGTTTGTTTGTTGAACCCAGGGACTCCCACTTGTGTGCTTTGCAAGTGCTGGACCACTGAGCTGCACCCTCAGCCCATTTTTTTTATTTGTTTTTTTTTTTTTTTTACTTTTTGAGACAGGGTCTTCCTAAATTATTTGGACTGCCCCTGATCTCGAACTTATGACCCTCCTGCCTCTACCTCTGGAGTCCCTGGGATTATAGGTGTGCACCCATGGTGCCCAATTTGATTTAGTATTTTTCTAAGTAACAGAAATCATTGCTATTATTTTCTGTGAAGTGTGCGTGTGTGTGTGTGTATTTATTTATTTATTTTATATATTTATTTATATATGGAGAAGGACCTGGCAACCCACTGCCAAAAATCAATCTGCATTGAAAACAGCAGAGAAGTATTTTGCCTGTTGTGTGTATGGTTGCTATGAGTTGGATACTGACTCAACAGCACCTAACAACAACAACAACAACATAATTATATATGTGTGTGTGTGTGTATGTATACATACACACACACATATATATATATATATATATATATATTTGGATTTATATATATATAATATAGCTAATAATTTCTGATTAGCTAATACTGGACCTTGGGCTGGGATTTGGCTCAGTGGGTAGAGCGCTGCGCTGCAGTCTCTGAGGTCCCGAGTTCAATTCCCAGCACCACAAAAATGGGAGAAGGGCCTGGCAATCCACTCCCAAGGCAATCCTGAAGCACTCAGCCATTGAAAACCCTATGAGGGTCGCTATGAGTCGGATACCGACTCGACGGCACCTAACAAGAACAACAACAATATTGGACCTATTTAAATGACAAATATTCATATACAACATTCTTTGACTTTACTGAGCAAGATTTGGCTGAGCATTTATACTGTTTTATTTTTGCAAAGTTAAGTTGTAATTTTGTTGTTGTTGTTAGGTGCCGTCGAGTCAGTATCCAACTCATAGCAACCCTCTGTACAACAGGGGAAACACTACTGACAGTGCTTCTCTGCTGTTCATAGGGTTTTGAATGGCAGATTGATTTTTGGGAGGGGGTTGCCAGGTCCTTCTCCCAAGCCTACAGCACCTGGTGTTCCCAGACAGTCTCCTATCCAGGTACTAACCAGGCCTGACCCTGCTCAGCTTCTGAGATCTGACGGGATCTGATTCCACAGAGCTACGGCTGCAGGTGAAAGTTGTAATTTTATTCCTTCATATTTGAATTATTGACTGAATTATTGACTAATACGCCTTTATTTCAATATTCCACCAAACTCAGTTTCAGACATTCATGAAATTAGCAATGGCAGTCACTGAGACCACTGACATATATTATTTTAAAGGACTTTTGGCATTAAATTTTTTATATTTCAGACGTCATGTGTCATATGACCTTGTAGGTGCTTTTGTTACAATGTCCCTGCTTTTCAGGATCCCCTGAGTTTTTGCTTGGTTTTATTTTCTCCCAATTGTTTTGATCTATTTGAACAAGTCTTTTGTAGTTCATTCATTTTCATAACAGATTTATTTCTAAACAAATCATAACAATGATTTATTTAGAGACATTGCCTTAAGTATGCCCTAAGTAATATTATTCCCATAGAGGCCAAAGGTGAAAAAGAACAACAAGGAAATCACACTTAATATTTTAGTTTCTTTTCTAAATTGCTGAAAAGAAACATATCTATTAGTACAGACTTGTAATCATGTGTAGGACTTCCTTAAAAGAAATTTCTAAATGCAAGTTACTATAATTTCCCCTTCAGTTAATTATCTTGATAAGAGTTTAGATACTTTTTCTTTGTTATGAAATCCTGGAGTTGTGTAGAATACACTTGTGTTCCCAGATCAGTATTGCTTTATGGTGACATTCACAGAAATATATACATAAATGTATGACTCCACATGTAGACATTCAAGAGCTCATCTCTTAATGTCATGAAAGTACAGAATCTCAGAGCTTAGACTCATAATAAATCCTGGACTCTCATTACATATCCTAAGATTGAGGGAGAAATAAATCTTCATTGGAAAGTATAGATTTAACCATAGAAGATACTTTTGAAACTACTGATTTGAAACTCTTTATCTGTTTATAAAAAATAATGAACTCCATGTTAAAGTCTTATGCAAAATTTCAAAGTTTACTATTGGCAGAACTCAATTAGGACAGGATTGTGAAATATGACCTTACAACATTGTGTTTTCTTCTGCTGGGTAAGATTCTGAAAGTGCTCATGAAATTCTGTTTAATTGGTTCACAGTCTGGACCCAGCTTCCCTGGAGATGACCTGGCCTAAGTAACAATCTGGTCCCATCTACGGTTGCTAGACATAACACATAAAAACACAGGAACCTCCTTAAATTTGAATTTTGGAGGTAAATATATTTGTAGTATAACTGTGTTCCAATATTCATTGTAACAGATAGCTTCAACATGAGGCTTGCAGTACACTCCAAAGAAGCCTTGTGGGAAGTGGAGATGAGTGGAGTGGATCCTCTAGGAAGCCAAGGAGAGTAATTCAGCTCTCCTGAGAAAGGGAGCCTGTTTGAGATGGGCTTGATGCTTGTGCCTGTCCAGTCTGGTGGATCAGTGTGGCAGAGGGAGTATATACTTATACTTGAAGTGTATATATATGTGTGTGGGGGGGTGGGGTGGGGGGGTGGGTGTGTGTGTATCCGAAGAGATGTTATGTATGCATTACTTCTTGAAATTCAATTGAATTATGGTAGCAATGTGTAGTATGACATTCATGTGCACATGAGATAGGAATTAGCAGAACAACGTATGACACATTCTTAAAACAGAAAAATGGAAAGTTTTCACCCAAGATATTTCAAAATTTTTGGCACCCTCATTGTGTGTGTGTGTGTGTGTGTGTGTATTTGCATGCATACACACACATATATATACATATATATACACACACACATATATATATATATACACACACACACATATATATTTGTTGTTGTTGTTAGATGCTATCCAGTTAGTATCCCACTCATAGTGACCCTACATACAACAGGTGAAACACTTTTGTCAGTGCTTCTCTTCTATTCATAGGGTTTTCAGTGGCAGATTGATTTTTGGGAGTGGGTTGCCAGGTCCTTCTCCCAAGCCTGCAGTATCCAGTGTTCCCAGGTGGTTTCCCAGCCAAGTACTAACCAGGCCAAAACCTGCTTAACTTCCAAGATCTGAAGCAGCTATGGCTGTGGACCACACACACTATACATTCTTGAATCAAATCCATATCCTTTCAACAGTTTTAGAGGGCTACAAAATCAGATGTGGATTAGAATTTCGTGCAGATTGGACTTGTGGTCTGGAGATGAGTGGAGAGCTATTGACAACTGATGCACCTCTCTCTCTCTCTCTCTCTCTCTCTCTCTCTCTCTCTCCCTACCTACCTATCTATCTATATTTATATCAATGGTCACCAACCTTTTTGGCACCAGGGACAGATTTAATGGGAGAAAATCTAATGTAATGCCATCAGTGATCTGACAGAAGGTGGACTTCAGGCAGTAATGCAAGTGATGGCAAGCTGTTGTAAATACAGATGAATCTTCAGCAATGTAGAAGTATAAAAAATTTGTATTCAAAAATCAGTAACGTTCCTATATGTATGAATAATGAACATGATGAGAAAGAAATCAAAACAACAATCCCATTCACTATAGCCTCAAAAGAATAAAACATCTAGGAATAAATCTAACCAATAAAACTAAAGACTTCTCTAATGAAAACTTCAAAACACTAAAGAAAGAAATTAAGGAAGACACTGGAAAATGGAAAGACTTCCCTTGCTCATGGATCAGTAGAATTAATATTGTGAAAATGGCTGCTCTACCAAAACATGATCTACAGATTCAGTACATTCCCCACCAAAATTCCTATGATATATTTTTCTTGTTAGTTGCCATTGAGTCAGGTCTGACTCATAGGTACCCTATGTACAACAGATGAAACACTGCCCTGATGCTGTGCCATGTCCGGTACTGTGTCCCTGCTTCTTTGCTATTCATAGGGTTTTCAGTGGTTGATTGTTTCAGGAATGGGCTGCCAGATCCTTCTCCTATAGCACCTAATATTCCCAGATGGTCTCCCGTTCAAGGAGTAACCAGGACCAACTTTCTTTAGCTTCCAAGATCAGACAGGAACAGATGCTAGAGTGGTATGACTACAGACTCCAATGATGTACTGCACAGAAATAGAAAAAAAATCCTAAAATTCATATGGAAGCACAAAAGTCCCTGAGTAGCTAAAACAATCCTAAACAGAATGAGCAATGCAAGAAAGTATCATAAATGCAGGTATCACAAAACCTGACCCCAAATAATATTACAGGCCCCTAGTAAAAACAAACAAACAGAAAAAGGCAGCTCAGTGCTGGAACAAAAATATGCATGAATATCAAGGATAGAAGACCCAGAAATAAATACATGCAACTACAGCCACCTGATCTTCGACAAAAGTGCCAAAAGCATACATTGGAGAAAAGATAGCCTCTTCAACAGATCCTGCTGGGAAAACTGGATATCCACATGTAGAAGAATGAAAGTAGCTCTCTCTCACCCTGTGCAAAAATGAATTCAAAATGGCTCAGATATCTTAATGTAAAACCATAAACTTTGAAAGGATTAGAATACACTTCAACACATAGACAGAGATGAGTACTTTCTTTTTTTTTTTTTTTTTATTAGAAA
>VMDO01015625.1:0-50738 GCA_007922755.1 Pedetes capensis
AGAAATATTCCAATACTAAAACAACTATTGTTTGTTAATATATAGAAGTTTTTCCACACTTTCAAAATGAACCTCTTTCAAAAGCTCTAATACAAAATAAATACAACAATAGTGGTCTAGAGCTTAATAATTTCAAAAATTTCAGTTCATTTTAGATCATTCGGGAACAAATGACATCTATGCATGATGATTTGTACATGCATACATCTGTAAGGGATTCTTGTCAGTCTGTTTGGAAGATGACTCTGCATAGAATATGATTTCTCAGGGGTAGGGACTGTATTTTATTTGCCTCTGTACCACCATCAATTAGCATTGAGCCTTTCACATAATGACTATTAAACAAGAGTTTACTAAATACCTTTTATTACCTCCCATGAACTATGTCTTCAAAGGCAGTGGATAGCACATTCATGGCTTTGCACTCAGGAAGGTGAAAACCCACAGCACCCTAACACAACTAATGCATTTATTTGGCTCAGTTAGTTATTGAGTTAAAAACAACTGAGCATCATGTTTTCTGACATCATGCTCAGCCACATCAATAGAACAACTGTGGGTAACTGTCTTTTAGTGTTGTTTTGCTTTTTGAAATGATTACTTGAAAAGGAAGCAGATTGTCAGAGTTTTATCACCTCATTCTAGGGTAAAGGGTAAAAGGTAAAGACTTCCCGACAGATTCTCTGGCTGGCCCTATGTGATCCTCCCCATTTCACTATACATAGTGGAACAAGGGCTGGGATTTAGCTCAGTGGGTAGAGCGCTGCGCTGCAGTCTCTGAGGCCCCTAGTTCAATTCCCAGCACCGCAAAAATGGGAGCAGGGCCTGGCAATCCACTCCCAAGGCAATCCTGAAGCACTCAGCCATTGAAAACCCTATGAGGGTCGCTATAAGTCGGATACCAACTTGACTATAAGTCGGATACCAACTCGACGGCACCTAACAACAATAACAACAAAGTGTAACAAAGGAGGTAGTCACTGCAGCAATGTACTTGTATCCATTCTTGTTGTTGTTAGGTGCCCTCGAGTTGGTATCCAACTCATAGCAACCCTCATAGGATTTTCAATGGCTGACTGTATCTATTCTAGCTGTGCCTTTTTTTTTTTTCTTTTTGAAACAGGGTCTCCCTAAATTACAGACTGCCTCTGGCCTTGAACTTTTGATCCTCCTGCCTCTGCGCCCCAAGTTGCTGGGATTACAGGTGTGAGCCACCACGCCCACAACTGTGCTTTTATTTAATACCTACAATCCTAAAGAGGAGTAATTTTTGTTCCCTGAATATCTTGTGCTTGTATTTCCATCTTCACATCTTTTAATCTATTAGTTTGCTTGTCACTCCCAGTTTTCCTCTTGACTTCTGTGCTTAAGCGTAGACTTCTTTTCTATGTGGCCTTGTCTGATTTCACTTGGTCCATCCTTAGCAAAGATTGTTGTGATTTTTCTCAGATGATGAGCATCTTCTCCTCTTTTTGGACTGAAGACCTTTATGATTTTCTCCTACACATTCTTGTACTATATTTGTGTAAGATTCATTTTCCTTATTAGACTCTAAATGTTTTTGATGTAAAGAATCACACACAACACTCTCAAGGCTACACCCCAAAAGGATCAAAGAATATTTTGCACACAGTAGACTTCAGACCATTACATAACCATTCACTCACTCAGTCATTCAATAGTTTTATTGAATGGTTAATTGTTATACCAATGTTTATGAAACCGAGACTATTGTTGTAATCAAGACAGTCAAGATCTCTGTCCCTCAACACTTAGACATTTATGCATGAGTGTCTAATGAAATATATGAACAAATAAATGAAAGAATGAGTGAGTAAATGTGTACATAAATGTGAGGCTATTTAGAACAGCTTAGAACATTTTTTACCAATGTGTCTGTCAACTTGTTATGCTCTGGAGACTTGTGTGTTGTGATGCTGAAAGCTATGCCACTGGTATCTCAGATACTAGCAGGACCTTGCATGGTGGAGAGGTTCAGCTGAGTTTCCAGACTAAGAAGAAATACTCAGCAGCTCACTCATGAAATAATATAGCCATTGAAAACCCTATGAGTAGCCGAGAAATACTGTCAAATATAATGTCAGAACATAAGCCCCCCCAGGCTGGAAGGCATTCAAAAGATGACTGGGGAACAGTTACTCCCTCAAAATAGAGTTGAGCTTAATGGAAGGAATGGAGTAAAGCTCGTGGGACATCCATTTGTTGATATGGCATGGCTCAAAATGAGAAGAAACACAGTGACTACAACAATGGGCTAAAACATCAAACAACTGTGTGCACAGCACAGAGATGTAGAATGTTTTGCTTATTGTACATAGGATTGCTACAAGTCAGACCTAAGTCTATGGCACTTAACATTAAGAACAGAACAGTTTTGGAGTTGGACCAACCTAGATACAAATTCTGCATTCTGAGTGATGCTGGAAGCGTTAGGAAAATACTCAGAAACGTGTTTTTAATGATAGTGCTTACCTCACAATATTATTTGGAAAATTAACAAACATTTGCCTTCAGTTATTTGTCTCTCATTAAGTGTGAATTCTTCTATCTAAGAAGGTGAGACATGTTCTAATTGTTGAAAACTTTAAAAAGTAGCGTACTGGTTGGGTGCCATGACACATTCCTGTAATCCCAGTGACTTGGGAGGCTGAGGAAGGAGGATGGTGTTTTTGAAGCCAGGAACAGTCTGTGCAATTTAGCAAGGCCCTGTCTCAAAATAAAAAGTACAAAAGGGACTAACAGTACTACTCAGTGGTAGAGCACCCGCCTAGCATGCACAAGCCCCTAGCCCCTTGGTTCAACCCCCAAGTTGGAAAATAAAAAGAATGATTTGATTGTTAGCTTTGAAAACTATGAAGATAGCAAATATATTTAGAATACTAGCTTCTATACATCAAGTAAAGGAAAATTTACCCCAAAATATTTGCTGAATCAATGACAAAGAATTTAGGCTTTAATTATTTTAGTGTAACTTATAAATAGGTTGATTTCACATTTATATTTTTTAATTATTTAAGACTAATTTTGGCTAAACCTAATAGTTGAAATCAAGCTGCACAATGTAGTTATTCTCTGATTGGTCTCTTAACAAAACTTACATTCAAGGCATTTAACACTTAAATATTCCACATATAATTAACTATTCACTTTAATTTTTTTTTTTTTTTTTTGAGGATGTTACCAAGGGGTTGAGCCCAGGGCCTTGTACTTGCATGTTTTGCAAGTGCTATACCACTGAGCTGCACCTCCAGTGTGGGGAAGGACTAGGGCTGAGCTGAGGCATACCTTGTCCATTTATGGGCCTCTCAGGTTTAGCACACTAAACCTATTTGTCTGTGACCTGAGGCACACCCAGTCACACAGGCCCATGTGATGGGATAGTGGCCATTGCCGACCTTGTTTGTCCACACACACTTTCCTGCCTGTTTCCTCTTTTTTTAGGCTTGCCTAGGGCATGCCATGGACTTGCCTGAAGCATGCCCAAGCTTTATTGGCTGATCTAATTCAACTAGCACACTGATTGGAACTTGCTACATACTGGGATTCTGAGGCAATACTTTCTTACTTTCACTTTACACCGATTGCTATATGAGTTGAGCCTCTCCTTAAAATAAATGCATTTGACTCTCTAGGGCAGTCCTCGGACTGTGTCCTTGAGCGCCTCAGACCCTCACCCTCTTCAGCTGTGTGAAGCCCCCGGATCCCAGGTTTTTTTTTTTTACTTTTTGAGACAGGGTCTCACCAAATTACACAGACTGCCCCTGGTCTCGAACTTGTGATCATCCTGTCTCTGCCTCACGAGTCACTGGGATTACAGGCATATGCCACCGCACCTGGCTCACTATTGACATATTTTAACAGCCTACTCTTCCATAATTTTGTCCTTGCTGTACTTAGAAGATATCTATAGATGACACATTTAGTTTTATTCCAGTATTAATAAAGTGAATACCTTTTTTTTTTCTTCGTGAATACTTCTACCTTGGACAATAGTCTCAACTGCACTTTAGAGAAGAAAAGACCTTCATTGGCTTCTATACTTTCCTCTGGTCAACTTGGAAAGACTGTGAATTGTCCACCAAAATGCACTTTTCCTTTCTTTTTGAGCACATGGCTTTTCTCCTAGGCTGCATTTTCTATCCTCATTTACAGTTAAGTGTGATTATGTGATTGAGCTATTACCAGTGGAACATGCATGCAGGAGATTTGTGTGCTTCAAGTCCAGGGCCTCAGGAAAAGCCCGCTTCCTCCACCAGCTGGAATGTACACCCTGCAGCAAGCCCAAGCTGACCAGACAAACCACAACAATGCAACACTGAATTGAAAAACAAAACAAGCCCATCACTTAAGTTCCCATTTAAGGATTATTTCTAATACCTACAGTATGCCAGCCTGCAGCCATACCACTGTGGCATCCAATCCTGTCAGATCTTGGAGGCTAAACAGGGTTGGACCTGGTTAGTACTATGACAGGAGACCACCTGGGAATACCAGGTGCTGTAGGCTCGGGGAAAGGACCTGGCAATCCACTCTCAAAAAACAATCCGACATTGAAAATCCTATGAACAGCAGAGAAGCACAATAGTGTTTTGCCTGTCGAACATAGGGTCACTATGAGTTGAACACTGATTCATGGCACCTAACAACAACAACAACAAAAAGAACAGTATGCCAAGAACTGTGTTAGAGGTTCAGATACATAAAAAAAAGAGAGAAAGAGAGACAGAACAATAAATTAGTAAACCACAACATCCCTTATAAAAACAAAAGCACTATGAGAAAAAGTAAAAATAAGCAGAGTAAAAGGAATGAGGAGTGTTAGTGGGCCACACCTGCTCCGTGGGAGAGGTGTCACTTAGGCAAAGTCTTTTCCAACCAATAAGAGGAGACCAGAGAAAGAAAATGATGGCTGTGTGCATCTGGCTGAAGATTGGTCCTCCTCTGTGGTTTGTGTCATCATCCAGATACACATACTTTCTCCCTGTCTACAGTTCATTTCAGGTGCCCAACCTCTTTCTGCACCTAACTCCTTTCTCTTTGGAGCATATCTTAAAGGCTCATCCCTCAGAGAAATAGTTTGTAGTTTCACTGTGCCTCTTCCAAAACCAGGTTGAATTTCCTTTTACATACAGATTTGATTCCCTGAAATTATATTTTCCCCCCCAGTACTAGGGAGTGAACAGAGGGCCTCACACACACTTTCCAAGTGCTCCACCACTGAGCTACACCCTTAGCCCATTTTCTACTTTTTTATTTTGAGACAATGTCTTACCAAGTTGTGCAAGCTACCTCTGGCCTCTCACTTGCGATCCCCCTGCCTCTACTTCCCAAGTCACTGGGATGACAGGTGTGAGCCACTGGGTCCGACTGCAGTTTTATCTTTATAATACTTACAATTCTTAGCTCAATGTTAGTCTTTTGTGTGACATGGTACACTTCCTAAGGGCAAGAGATATTTCTGCCTTATTTGCTTACTCACCATTTTATCTTTAGTATGGAGAGCTGAGCAGGTCAGACAGGAGGCACTCAATAAATATTTGGTAAGTGAATGAATGAATGACTAACCAATGATGTCCCATAGTCAGGAAAGATGTCATATCATGATATTTACACATGGTTTCTGAGATAATTGTGCTTATGTTTGCTTCTTTAAAACAAAAGTTGCGTATGGTCAATCAGCATTTAATGAATATGTACAATTTGCCAAGCATCATGTGATGTGTTGAGAAAGACACAATGATGAACAGGATTTGATGCCTCCTTTACAGAGCCATTCACTTACATATTGTTAAGACTTCACTGGACCTGGGCTTGAGTTAAGAATGGGTATACACTGGAAAACATATATTACAAAATTCATACCATTTGTTGTGGTAGTGGCTCAAGGCTGTTGAGTCAGGTCTGACTCCTAATGAACCTCATAGGGTTGTCAATGCCTGATTCTTTTGGGATTGCTTCAGGAGTGGATTGCCACATCCTTCTCCCATTTTTGTGGTGCTGGGGATTGAACCTGGGTCCTGAGAGAATGTGGGAGGCGAGCTAAACCCCAGCTCCCTTCATACCACTAGACCCCTAATAAAGCTTAAAATAAAAATATCTGAATAGATATTTGGAGTTTGTTATCCTGATTTTTAAGCATCAATATATCTCAGTCATACCTCAGATACTTGGGTATAATTTTCCACTTATATTTCGTTTGAAGATCTTTTTTGTTAATATAAACTAAAAACGGCTTTCCTCTAATACTACCCTGGATACACAGATAACAGAAAAGAAGTCAAGAATCAGCACAGAGCCAATTATAAATGGCCTTCTAGAAAAATCTTTCCCTTTCTGCTATTATTTTTCACATCTGCGGAATTACTAAGTGAGGCTTGATGGAGTTGAAGTTCTTAGATTTTTCTACCTTACAATTAATCTTAGTGCCCAGTGCCCAGAGAAATTGAATATATAATAATTCTCACAATGGTCTTTCCATTGTCTACCCCAAAGCTAGGTTATATATTTGAGGATTCACTGTGCATATTTGCACTGAAAGTTGAGGTCTCTAATGTGTGAGGGCTATAAAATTTCCAATTAGAATCAGAACATTTCTGTGTCCACCAGAAAGCTGTGTAGGTGAAACCAAGCCTCCATTTGTAATTAAACCCAGTAGCTCCTTTATATGCACACACACACACACACACACACACACACACACACACACACACACACATATTTACTGAATTATTACATTTCTTAATGTTAAAGAATCAGTACTCATGCTTAAACGCATAGGCTTCATCATTTCTAATAACCATGCCTGCAATGCTGATCAGAAACCTCAACAGAAGCGTGAATTAAAATCAGATACTCCAAACCTTGCTTTTATATCTTTAGCTTGAAAGGCACCTGCACCCATAACATGATTAAGCACAAGGAAAATTGCTGCTCATTCAGAATTTTGTCCTGTTTAAGTCAGGTTTTGGATTTCTGTTTGCTTATTCTCTCCCCCGCCGTTGCTCTAGGTGTTTTTCTCTTGTTTTGTTTAGTCTTGCATCTGTTTTTCAGTTTATTGCTCTAGTGATAAATTTTAATTTATATTTATTTTTTATTTCCAGGGTATTTATTCTATTTGTACTCACTGACTTACAGGCCAGGATGGTGATTGTTATACAGTAGTTTACTTTTAAAAGAAATAGGACTGCTCAAGCAGCTAATACGGGAAGATGTATCACCAGCCTGAATAATTGTGACAACCATAGACCGTATCAGGGCCTGTTTGTTTGCACAATACCCTCCTGCATTAAGAAAGCCGTCCCAGCTGTCTTGGGCTCTGGAGTCACCCATTTCATCACTTGACACTGCGGCAGATGTTATGGATTGATAACAGACTTCACTTCATTCACTCCACATCTAAGATTACCTCTGGAAAAAAAAAATCTAATACATTATAACCCTCCTAGCCATTTGTTAAAAAAAAAAGATCAGCAATTTATTTCCCTTTTTAGCATTAAATGGTGGTGTTTTTTTCCCCTTTCTCTCTCTTTGGATACACACTATTTAAAAATGACCATTTAACACATTCATTGCATGTTTTTCTGTAGGCAAGGAAATCAGTGAAAGAAAAGAATGTAATGATTTAATTGAATTAGGACCAGATCAGATTTACAGTTGATGACTCATATTTCCATTATATCCTAAAGATGCTGTTTGCTTTTGGTCATAGATGAACTATACCCACAAGTTTGTTAGAAATAACAGATTATTTGTTTCTGAAAAATCGAATAAGAAAAGCTCAGTTGAAGATTTAAATGGACGTATGAAATCTGTATTAACCTTAACAGGTTTCTTAGCTAAACAACAGTCTCCTCTTTAGCTTAGGAAATTCAAGAATTTCTGCAAATATAACACAAGTAGGATTGCCCATTGCTTAAAGATCATGCAATGTGGGCTTTTCCTACTTCTACTTTTTATGGGAAACTGTGGGTAAAAAATGAATAACAATGAGTGATGGGCCTGTTTCTTAGATGTGAAAACGCTTTGTTCATAAACAGAATGATTGTGTTGTATGTTGCAGAAAAGCCTGAGATTAAAGTGTGTTTCACAACTATGTGTGGTGGTAGGAGGTATGTGGATCAACATCAGAATATTTAATCTCAAGTCTTGAATTGGCATGCAGAAGCTTCAAGTTTGCATTCTATATCTAGGCATTTCCACCATTCCTTACATCTGTTTCTAATGTGAAGCTTTCCCCTCAAGAACAACTGTTTGTCATTGTATTTAGCATGCATCTATGTACACTAAATGCCTGTACCTGTACCACTGTGGCAACAGACCTTGGAAGGTAAGCAGGGTCAGACCTGGTTAGTACTTGGATGTGAGACCGCCTGGGAACACTAGGTGCTGTAGGCTTGAGAAAAGGACCTGGCAACCCACTCCCACCTCCAAACAAAACAAAACAAAACAAAACAAAACCCAAAACAATCAGCCATTGAAAACCCTACGAATAGCAGAGAAGCACTAACAATACTGTTTCACCTGTTGTATGTAGGGTCACCTGTTGTATGTAGACTCCAGGTTTAACTCCCCAGTAACACACACACACACACACACACACACACACACACACACACAATTAGAAGACTTATCTAGTAAGTAACAATTGCCAATTTCAAAACATTAGATCTTTTAGTGCTCAATGAAGCATTCCTTTTACTATTTTACAGACTCCACATGAGAGTGATGGATGTCATTTAAACAAAACTCACCTTCACTCCACATCTCATCTTATTGAGCCTTGTATGAGGAACACTTGCTCTGAAATCTGTTTTACTTTCTCTTTTTCTCCATTCCTTCACAGAGGTTCAACGAGAAACATTGGCCAAGTGGCAGCACTTCATAGACCAGCATAAAAAACAGAGAGAAGGGCTACCACACCCTGTATGTGGATGACCCCAAGCAAGTTCGTGTACTGCATCAGTCTCAGCAAATGCAAGGTAGTTCGATGTTGGCAGCCAAGTTTTGAATCTATATGGTACATAAGATATTATAACATTAATGAGAGGAAACTTGGACCCAGGTGCCATAAAGTATGCATGAAAGCTGAGCTATTTAGTTAACCTATTCATATCGAGCTTTGGGCATTAGTTAAGTATCTCCTGATCTGGGAATGTGAAAGGCATTATTCTGGTTGTCGTTTATAGCTCTGGGTACCCCAAAATGAGTTGTCATAAATCTAGAAATGCATAGCCTGGTATTGTGGGAAGTATTGCAGGATTCCAGTGTTGCTCTTCAGAAGAGTTGAGAACACAAATGTGAGAACCTGGAGGTGAGAACCCAGCAGATCAACAAAGGAACTGAGGCAGCGGTGGGTCACATCTTTGGCTACAGCAGGCACTGAAGTCTGAAGAGGAAGATAGGGGAATATTGCTTAGAAGCACCAAGGCAACTAGTGGTTCTCTCAAGAGCAGCATCGGCAAAGTGCAGGGTACAGGACTCTTCCCAATTCCCACACTTACAAAGCTAGAAAGAGCCAGATAAAATTCTAGTTCTCTGATAAGACCAGGCAAGACATAACATTATCTTCATGTCCAGAGAGAGACTGGCAAATCAAGTGAGAAAATAAATAGAGAGAGAAGGTTCAAGAAAAATCCATTACTATAGTCAAAAAAAGGCAAGTGGTGATGCTTAAGGACACAGAACCTCGGGATGCACTCTGCCTTGGGGAGTCCAATTTTCGAGGATACCCCAAGCTGATGGGGATAGGAATTGTCATAAGGAGCTGTGGAAATTATAAAAGGTTGATAGTGAAAATAAAAGACATCAAGCTGATCTTGATGGCCTACAATCAGAAAGGGAGTTCTTTGTTTTTATTTTGCAGGTAAGAAAATACTTTTCTGCTTCATCACTTGCTTTCACAGTTTGCTGTTGTTAGGCACCATCGAGTCATGTCCAACTCATAGCCACCCTTATAGGGTTTTCAATGGCTAATTGTTTGGAAATTGCCTAGGAAGTGCATTGCCAAGTCCTTCTCCCATTTTTTGAAGTACTGGGAATCAATCTGGGACCTCAGAGTCTTTAGAATGGTGCCCTACTAACTGAGCTAAATGCCCACCTTTCATGATTTAATATCAAGGGCGTATTTTAGCATTAGTGGTTTCTCATGGTCATATTTAGTGGTGTTTTTCTTCTCTTAGTAATACAATATGAAGTTGCAATAGGAGATGTCTAGAATAACAAAATGGCAGGTATCAGCTATAAAGGAAATAACCAAAGCAAAGCAAAACATATAACTAGAGTGACATATCTGGATCCAGTCTGGGGGGAAAAAAATCCAGGATTCTAGCAAATCTTGAGATGCAGATCAAATAAAAAGGAAAAGGATTTGCTGAAAGAGCAATCCATAATTGGATTAAAATGAATTCTTATAAACAATGTCTCAACTGATAACTTGTACCTATGAGACTATCAGCATTAAAGATCAAGTTTTGTTTTATTTTGTTTGCTTTGGATTTGGGGTTTTTTTTATGGGAGTGCTTGTGAGGTGAACCCAGGTCCTCATACGTAGTTTGTAAGCACTCTACCATGGGGCTGCATAGCCAGTCAATTTTTTATTTTTTATCTTGAGGTAGGGTCTTGTTAAGTTACACAGGCTGCCTCTGACCTCAAACTCAAAATCATCCTGCCTTCACCTTCAAGTTGCTGGGATTACAGGCATGTGCCACCATGCCCGACTTAGCATGTTTTATTTTAATTTTAATTAATACGGCAAAGAAAAGATGTAAATTGGATTGTGAGACCAGACTATAGACGCTGAGTGATGGTATTAATGAGAGAAATTTCTCAATCTCTTAAACTATGAAGATGGGAAAATACTCAAAAGGCACCACTGGAAGCAATCTGTTTGAAATTCTCTGGAAGATTTCAATCTTAAAAGGAATCTAAGAACAGAAACTTAAAAAAAAATGCTAGTTTAGATTACATTTTCCACTTTATATAATTATGCATTTTCCTGAAAAATTCTTCTGCTACATTGATACATTTTTTAAGGAATGTGAGTTTTAATAAACTTGGGCAGACTTCTTTTATGAAATGAGTAAATGTTCTCTGTTTATCTCTCCAATGTATTTGAACTGTCAGGTTAATAGACACCTACACTTAAAATGGTAATGATCATGCTGATATAAAACCACTAATTGGCTCTAGCTCTGTGATCAGCCTTGTATATAGTGTAGTAAAAGATAAAACTCTTGGCCTTCAGGAGCTTGCATTTAAGACAGAGATAAAATATAAGGAGAGTATGCAATCGTAGGAGGCCAGATCTAGAATGTCTTGGAAGTGGAAATGAAAATGTTCTCCAAGTTGGCACAAGAGGAGGGCAGCAATTTTTTAGTATTTTTGCTTTGTGTCACAAAAACCTTGGGTTGTTTAGCCCTCCCCAGCTAACTTGTTAGGTTTTCCATGATTTTCTTAGGAAAACTGATCTTTTCACCTGGTCCACTGCCAGGGGGCCCCATCTGTGTCATGAACAAGGTTCCCTCTCTCTGGGATTTGATGACTATCTACAGTGTCTAGTCCCTTTAGGGAAAGGCTTCTTCTATCCACTAGTTTTGCCTTGTCCTGGGGGTGACTTTAGGATTGTTCTGACCCACTGAAACTATAAGAAAACTACTCTGAGGGACTGAATCATTCTTCCCTTCTTACTTAGAAGGCAGCAAACATTGGATCTAGGTGAAAGTCAGAACTGAAGACCATCATTTCCATATTATACCATGGAGGAAATGTTTTGCCAGTTAGTCCCACATCAATCTACAGAGATCAAAACTGTTATGGTTTCTCCTACTTGGTGATGCTCCATTTCCTGAGAAATACAAACAATGTGATTTATACGGGTGATGATGGAGATGAAAGCAATGATTCGGCAAAGGAAAATGACTTATCTAAAGGTCTCAGTAACCTAATGCACCTGGGAGAGACAACCAAAGAAGAATGAAGAGACAGATGCTAACTCTGACTGAGGTTTAGCTCAATTGGTAGAATACTGCGTTGTGCTTTCTGAAGTGCTGGGTTTGATTCCCTGCACTGCAAAAATGGGAGAAAGACATGGCAGTCCACTCCCAAAACAATACTGAAACAATCAGCCATTGAAAATCCTATGAGAGTTGCTATGGGTTTGACACAATTCATTGGCATCTAACAACAACCACCTATGTATGTGTGCATATTATATGTGTATAACTTATACACATATATATTATATATATTATATACATACTATATGTGTATATGTATATATTAAATACACATATATAACATATACACATGTGTATGCATATACATTATGTATATACCACATGTGTATGTGTATATATTATATATTATATTATATACTATATACTATACACTATACTAGTATATATATAATATAATGAGGCTGGGATTTAGCTCAATTGGTACAGCACTACTCTGCAGTCTCTGAGGTCTCAAGTTCTATTCCCAGCACAGCAAAAATAGGAGAAGGACACTCCCAAGGCAATCCCAAAACAATCAGCCTTTGAAAACCCTATGAGGTTCGCTGTGAGTCAGACATGACTCGATGACACCTAACAATAACAGTAAAATACATTATATATATATATATATATATATATATATATATATATATATATATATATATATATATGCTTCTCAGGCAGATATAGATAGCCTGTGTGCAGAACAAAATACATCCTGCAAAGGTAAAGAAGATAAAGAGAAATTTTCAAATTTAAAAGTTCAATAAAGGAACTAAAGAAAAGATGGTCAAGTCAGTGACTTGCAAATAAACTACTTCCTTCCAACACAAAACAAAAATACAAAGAGACAGGAAGAAGGTAAATCATGGGAAGAAAGAGAACAACTTGGTGCAGCTCCAGGAAGTATAATTTGAAAGTAAGAAATCTGTGAGAAAAATAAAGTGAGATAGTATAAAAGTGGTAATTATCAGATACCTTTAGTGGAAAAAAAATTGTGTGAACTAAAGGCTTGAGTTTTCAAATTGGGCTTATCAAGTCTAGCTAATAAATTAGAAATGATCCAGAGTTTTACACAGTTTGCTAGAAATGTTGAATGTAAAGAGAAGAAATCCCACATATTCTAGGTAAAATGATTGTAAAGGAGAGGCTCAGGGTAGCCTGGCTTCTCATTTATAGCACATGCAACAAAAATACAGTGGAATAACCTCCAGTCTACAGAGATAAAAACAGAAGGATCTACCAGCCAGATAACTGTTAGGGTTAAAGAAAAATATTTGCAGACATGCATTAACCTCATGAAAAAATAATCTTCTAATTCAGAAAATAGAGCTAGTACAGCTGTCTTTATTCTGTAATTTTTTAAACACAGAGACATATATCTATAGTGAATGATTTAAAACATAAGTAGGCTTTGATCCTGCCTCTTCTGATTCCCAGAACCTAGTGGGTAAATATAGGGTCTTTAGGGCAAAAAAAAAAAAAAAAAATAGAGAAATGGGATAGAGTTTCAAAAATTTAGATGAGGTCCCCAAGTGCTGATGGTGGAGAAAATTGGATGAGGGTAGGAGTTGTCTAGACAGCCACATGTCTTTAGACAGCTGAGTCTTTCTTGACTGGTTATGGGAAGGATTTCACTCTGTCCTGCAGTGACAGTAGTCACTTGCAGATTTTTACATACACCATAAAATACATCCCATGACTATAGAAACAAGTAAACTTTTGAAAAGATTAAATTGAAATCATATTTCAAGTCATGTATTTTGCTGCAATGAAAGTATACAGAAAAAGGAAAGCAAGTAAAGAGTGAACACAGATTTCAGATCACAGATTTCAGATCGCAGGTTTAAGATCATGCTGCCTTGAATGGGAAAAGACATAACATGGTTTGACAAGGGAGCAATATGGCTAAATGTACTCTATTGCCAAGATCTGAGCATTTATTTCATAGGTTCTTTATAGATTTTATAGGTTTGTATTGCTTTTTAAGTCTTTTTTGTTGTTTTTTCCTTCTTTGTGTCATTTTCTATTGCTTTAAAATGGGTCATGTGAACCCAGCATGGTGGTATACACCTGTAATCCCAGCAACTCAGGAGGCAGATGCAAGAGTATTGCAAGGTCAAGGCCAGAAGCAACCTGGGTAATTTAGCAAGATTCTGCTGCAAAACAAAAACAAGGAATGGGCTTAGGGGTGGTAGAGCATTTACAAAGTTTATGTGAGGCCCTAGGTTCAGACCTTAAGTACTGCAAAAAGATAAAGTAAATAAAGAAATAAACAAACAAATAAAATAGGTAATGTCAATGTTCCATGAACCAAGGTAATAATTAAACAAATTTTAAGTAGTTGGAATCCAATCCTTACAAAATTTCTTAAGTTTTGGAATGAGTTCCATTATTAAATATGAATAAAATATCAAATAAAGTAATAGAGGGGCAGAATATTAAAAGTCAAACAACAGAATTAACACTCCAAAGCATTAACCAAGACCAAGATCATGATGGGAGAAGGACATGTGAATCCATTTCCAAAACAATCCCAAAACAATCAGCCACCAAAAACCCTATGAATAGCGGAGAAGCACTGACATTGCCGGGCATGGCACAGTGTCAGTGAGTGTTTTGCTGTGTTGTATGTAGGGTTGCTATTAGTAGGACTAGACTCCACAGCATCTAACAACAACAACAGAAACTTGATCATATGTGGTAATTGCTACCATTCATAATTGATGACAAATGAATCTTAAACTTTTGTATATCAAACATCATAAAGCCAAACACATACAGAAAGTTACCTAGAAATTCATGGTACCAATCTTGACAAAAACAAAAGCATGCCTATCAACTGAAGTCTGTCATATGTCAGTGACACTAAAGGATATCTGCCTAAACCAAATTCAGCGGGTGGTCTTAGTGGAAAGGCTGGCACTTCGTATTGCTTGCGAAGTGGACCCTTTTTCCAGCCTGACACAGAGGTATTTAGAACAGCTCAAAAAAAGAAATGTGAGAATGATTTGAGAAGGAGAACCTCGAGGGCTTGAAGTTACCTTGAAAATGTGGGTGAGCTGACAGGTTGTAATAAAATGTAAGATTCCAGAATTCTTGGTAGGATGGAAAAGTAGTTAATGTGTAATGTTTGTCATATCTTTATACATCTGCTGATGGCTATTTTTTCAAAATCTCCAGAGCATGACCACTAAATAGCATAATGTTCACATTTTCTCTCTCTCTCTCCTTTTCTCCTTCTGCATCTTTTTAATGACTATTTGGGGCTGGGAAGGGAACAAGCAAAAAAGAAAAAAATCGAAGAAGGTTTTATGGTAGGTAGTGGAAGGAAATAGCGCTTCTTTTTTTCTGAAAAATTTGTTTTTGCTTCACTTGCTGAAAGCTGCTATGGAAGGCTACACTTCGAAAAGAAACTCCAGTTTGACTCTGCAGATCTGCAGCAGTTTCTTTTTTGATAAAACTACTGCCAAGGTATATTGTTGTGCCTGATAAAAGGTTGTTATTGGAACAAAAAAAAAGTGTTTTTTCCTTCCCATGTAATATGTAATAAAACTATTCTATGAAGTCTCAATGAACTCTCTCAATTGAGAAAAATACAGACAATTTTCATTATAAGTGAATGTCTCCAATTCATTCCTTTTCTATGGAAGGAAGACATGCAACAGTAACTTACTGTAGACCACATTTCATAAGATAGAATCTATTCCATTATTCTTGTGTATGTTTCATATGAGAAATGTTATGAAGTTTTTTCTCCCTTCTCAAAAAATACATATTCCCTTATCTCATTAAGTCTGTATCTCGAGACACCCATTCCTCTCCTGTCACCCAGCTTCCCTGCTTTCCCCACGGGGGTCTCCCCGGCCTGTATTACTATTTCAGAAGTATAAAAGAAATGCATGCATTTTGTTCACACAGTCAGTCTGTTATTTAATTTAAAATCTCTGGCAAATGTAGATGAAGTTCTGGAAATTAAATGAAGCTGACTGTGGTTGACTGCGCCTGATGTGATTCAGTATTATCTCCAAAATGCTATGACTTACATTTTTTGTTGTATATAGAATGCAATATTTGTTTCCATAAATTATAGTGTGTCAGCCCTGTGATGACCTTATGCTGATCAGAGGTACCCACGTGGGAAGAGTTAATCTCAGAGAGTATTACAGCCCTGAATATGGCACTTTATTTAATACAAGGAACATTGTATGACCTTGAATTTTTATGTCTGCTCGATTATAAAATTAATGCGTATTTATTTTTGAATTTCCAAACCCTGCAAAGTATGTAAAACCCAAACTGAAAGCTTTCTAATTTCTCTATCTTGTGACCAGGTAACCCATTTGTGGATATTCACTGTTAAAAATCTGGCATGAATCTTACACAGACACACACACACACATTCCCCTCCACACATGTAACTATCCATACTTAATTTGTATATTTTAACTTCTTTTAAAATTATAAAATAATTTTCAAAATTTTATAATTGAATTTCCATGTCACTGCCTAGAGATCCACTTCATTCTTTTGAATAGTTACATAATATTTTGGGGTTTTTTAAATATATAATCAAAGATTCAATCGGCTTGATTTCTGGGTCAAAGAAAGTTTGAAATTTCCTATAAAATTATGCCAATTCATATTCAATTTTATGTACTCTACATATTATTCAATGAGTACAATAAAATTCTATTCTTTGTGATGTGTTTAGTGTAGATTTCTTAGTGTCATAGGCAAAAAGTGGGGATTGGCTAAAATCATGCTCTCACTTTTAAAAGTCAGAACTAAATTCTGCCAAAATAGGTTAAAGACATAGTTCTATCACTTTTGTGTATTTGTGGCCATGGACATATTATTAATCTCCATGTCCATATTGTTCTACTGGAACTTAGTACATTTCCTAAGGATTTACAGGATTATGACTAATACAAACATATGCAGGAAGGATATATTCAGCACACTTAAAGGCACTCCAGAAAAAAATCTACATTTAGTGACACATATTATATATACAAAACATAGATATAAATGAGATAAAACACTATAAATAAGATCAAATAAGATAATCTCAGTGTCAGTTCACATATATTGAGTGGTATAAAGAAACCATAATTATGTTTTCTCACATATATGATCCTTAAATGATTTCACACCTCAGTACACACAAGTAGGCCATGAAGACATGAATTATTAAGTGACACAATATATATCAAGCATTGTACAATTTAAAGATATTAAGAAAATTAAAAGTTTACAAGCTGTGCTCACAAGAAGCCAGGATAGGCGCAATATGCAATAGACAGCCCTTTGGACTTATAGAACATCTCCTTCATGTCTTAATACCTACCTTTATCTTGGAAGCTTTGGCTCAGGAAATAAGATTTAAGAAAATGACCTATTTTTTGTGGATGTAATATTAATAAATGTACTGCTAATAATACTGTTTTGTAGAACTATATAAAATGTTAAAATTTAAATTGTGTTATAATTATAGAAATTTTTATTTAACTCTTAACTATCTAGTTTTGCCTGCAGCTGTAGCACTGTGGCTTCTGATCCCATCAGATCTCAGAAGCTAAGCAGGGTCAGCCCTAGTTAGTACTTGGATGGGAGATCATGTGGGAACACCAGGTGGTGTAGGCTTGGGAGAAGGACCTAGAAATCCACTCCCAAAAAACAATCAGCCATTGAAAACCCTATGAACAGCAGAGAAGCACTGACAACAATGTTTCCCCTGTTGTACAGAGGGTCGCTATGAGTCGGATACCGACTCTATGGCATCTAACAACAACAACATTGAAAACCCTATGAATAGCAGAGAAGCACTGACAATAGTGTTTCCTCTGTTGTGCATAGGGTCACTATGAGTCAGGCACCAACTCCATGGCACCTAAAAACAACATCTAGTTTTACCTACTGACACAGTGGTATCACTTAACTACATCTTTTCTTCCATGATGGTATCATTAATCAGCTCTCTAAATGGCAATTGGTGATATCATTCTTTCATTCCTGTTCATGTATTTAATTTTGAAAGTATGTATGCAGAAAAAAATGAAATGCTTTATTTGAGGGATCAAAAATTCCAAAAACATTTTGATCATACCACTATCATGTATAATGGGGCTGGAGTTTAGCTCAGTTGGTAGAGTGCTTGCTCTGTGTGCTCTGAGGCCATGGGTCCATCCTCAGCTCTGCAAAAATGGGAGAAGGACCTGGCAGCCATCCTCCCCCTAAAAAATCCTGAAAATAATCAGCTATTGAATACCCTGTGAATAGTAGAGAAGCACTGAAGTAGTGCTTGTGATGGCACAGCATCAGGTAGTGTTTTGTTGGGTTCTACATATGGTCACTATGAATCAACTTTAACTCAGGACAACTAACAACAACATCATATATAATACACACAAACAATATTCACAAGTTTGGGAGGTCCTGTAGCACTCACATAATTCATCCCTTAAAATCAAGACATAGTTTAAGCTAATAAGTAATTTTTAGTCATTTATTCAATAAGTATGACTGGATTTCTATATTGTTGTTGTTAGCTGCCATCAAGTTGGTGTCCAACTCATAATGACCCTACATACAACATGTAAAACAGTATTGTTAGTGCTTTTCTGCTATTCATAGGGTTTTCAGTGGCTGGTTGATTTGGGGAGTGGGTTGCTGGATCCTTCTCCCAAGCCTGCAGTATCTAGTGTTCCCAGGCAGTCTCCCATCCAAGTACTAACCAGGCCTGACCCTGCTTAGCTTCTGAGTTCTGATGGGATCCAATGCCACAATGGTACAGCTGCAGGCTGTACTTCTATATTAGAAGTCAAAATTTCTCTTTTTCATCAGATTTCATTAGACTCCTTCTCACTGTCCTATTTGGGTTTGAAAACATTTTAATAAGTACTTGTGTTAATAACAATAATAATAGTATATATTTTTGTAGCTCTTACTATGAGCCAGGCACTATGTACGTTAATTCATTTAATCTTCTCAACAACCCCTGAAATTGCTTTATAAATTAGGGAAATGGGACAGAGATGTTATGAAATTTGCCCAATGTTACACAGTAATGACAGTGTTTAGATTTAAATCCAGACTACCTCGCTACAAATCTATTAACCAGAATATTACATACTTTCTCTCTTATGCTGTAACAGGTAAGTTAATCCTTTTCTAGTATACATATTAGCTAGTATCAACTTTTGAGAGAAGATAAGTCACAAATAAGGAGAGAAATGTATTTGGTTCTGAATAGACATCTTCATGTTGAGCAGTGTCTGGGTGGCTGTTATACATAACCCTTCCTGTGACCTTTGCTTACTTCAATAAAAAAACAAAATCCATATGATGTCTGATATGAGTGACTTCTGGTGACATCGCAGGGAAGAGAGGAGTTTCGATCCAAGATATCACAAGATAAAAACCACAAGTGCATCCATGGGAAGAGAAGCCAGGTGGGCGAAATATCCCCTTTATAAGGAGAAAACTCCTGGAGAGCTCATGTACAAAGTTTAAATCATCACGGGCCCCTTAATGGGCGATTGAGCCCCATTAACACAGAACTCCACTGCAAAGACCAGCACTTAACCTTTGGACCTCACCCACTACTACCAAGCACTGATTAATTTTAATAATGCAAAGATCTTCATCAAATCAAGAAACAAGGAACATCTGAACTGCTCTGCAGGAAGGATGAGGAGGTCGGGGGTTGCTGTTCTGAAAAATGGCCCTTGGCCTTGAACTTATAAAGGCTGCTGGATAACAAATGTGACCTTGAGGGAGAGACAGAGACAAAAAGAAATGATTAATATTAAGAGGGTCCCTTTCATTAGATAGAAACACAATTCAACCGGTCTCCAAGAAAATAGCTGTAGCTAACATTTCTTGGCTCTTTTTCACCTCTCAATTCATTCACGTTTAATTGGGATAATCTTCAATATAGAAATGGATTTAGTAACTGGTTCATCAACTTTAGGCCTCCTATCGAAGTGTCTTTGATGTACAAAAAGCTGTATGTATTTAATGGACACAGCTTGATGAGTTTGCAGGTAATTATACACCCATTAAATCATCACCATATCTATGCCATAAACATGTCCATCACCTTCAAAAATTTCATTCTGATTTCTTTATTTAATACTATCATTTTTGTGATAAGAACACTTAACATAACATATAATTTCTTAGCAAAGTTTTAAGTGTACAATGTAGTATTGCTAACTACAGGTACTATGTGTGCAGCTGTTGTTAGGTGTCGAGTCAGTGTCCCACTCATAGGGACTCTACATACAACAGATGAAACACTATTGTCAGTGCTTCTCTGCTATTCATAGGGTTTTCAATGGCTGATTGATTTTTGGAAGTGGGCTTCCAGATCCTTCTCCCAAGCCTATAACACCTGGTGTTCCCAGGTGGTTTCCCATCCAGGTACTAACCAGGCCCAACCCTGCTTCACTTCCAAGATCTGAGGGGATCTGACGCCACAGTGGTATGGCCGCAGGGATGTGTGCAGTAGATATCTAGAATTTATTCATCTTACATAATTGGAATTTTATGCCCTCAATTTTATAACCTTCTGTTTTTCTTCTCTACCCAGGCCCTGGCAACCACAATTCCACTCTGTGCTTCTGTACCACTAACTTTTGCAGATGCTTCATGTTGGTGGTATCACTTAGTATTTTTCTTCTGTGTTTTATTTACTTCACCTCACATCATGTCCTTCAGGTTCCTCTATGTTATTCCAAGTGGCAGATTTTCCTGCTTTCTTAAAGTTTGGTGATATTACACTGTATGATGATAGATAGATAGATAGATAGATAGATAGATAGATAGATAGGCAGAGAGAAAGAGAGAGAGACAGAGACAGATAAATGGAACAGAATAGAGAGCTCAGAAGTGAACCCATCCATACATGGAGTGTTAGCTTGTACATTGCTGTTACCAAAATGCTTAACTGAACAACTTGCAGAAAAATTATTTAGATGTCTGTCCACAGTGGTGGGGAAGGCATGAAGGGGCAAGTGGTAGGAGCTTTTGGTGGAGGAGAGCTTTTCATGTCCTGGCTGACCAGGAACAGAGACAGCTTGACTAGAAACACAAACTTTCTAAGTCCCGCCCCAGGGACCTACCACTGCCAGTGAGGTCCCACTTCCTAAACTTCCATAGCCTCCCCAAACAGCATCAGCTGGGGACCAAACACTTAAGCACACAACCTTTGAGGGACATTTTAGATTCAAACCATAACACATAGTCACTTATTCTCCAAAAAGATACCAAGCAAACACAACAGGGAAAGGTTAGACTCTTCAATAAATGAGGGTGGGGAAACTGGTTTCCTACACACAAAAGAGTGAAATTGGACCCTTATCTCACATTGTACAGAAAAACAACTCAAAAAGGGTTGAAGACGTAAACATAAATCTTAAATTATAAAATTCCTAGGCAAAAGTATAGGAGAAAACCCACTTGACACTGGTCTTGGTGGTGATTTCTTGCTGATGATCCCAAAAGCATAGTCAGCAAAGGCAAAAATAGCCAAACAAAACAATGTCAAAATAATGTCTCTGCATTAAAAAGGAACCACTAGAGAAAACTCAAAGGCAACTACTGAATGAGAGAACATGTTTCCAAGCCATATCTAATAATGGATTAATATAAAATATATATTTTATTAAGATGCTTTAAATATTAGCTCCCCCATGTGTCTTTCAGCCTGTCATGCTGTGGAGCTGGCATGTTGCTGTGATGCTGAAAGCTATGCCATGGATATTTCAAATACCAGCGGGGCTATGCATAGGGGACAGGTTTCAGCTGAACTTCCAGACTAAAACAGAATAAGAAGGAGGACCTAGACGTCCACTCTCATAACAACTAACCATTGAAAACTCTTTGAATGGCAGAGAAGCACTGTCAGATAAGGTGCTGGAAAATAATGCCCCCAGACTGGAAGCAATGAAAAAACAACTGGGGAAGAGCTGCCACCTGAAAATAGAGTTGACCTTAATGATGGCAATGGATTAAAGCTCCTGGGACCTCATTTTGCTGATGTGGCATGGTTCAAAATTAGAAGAAACACAGTGATTGCAACCATGGGTTCAAACATTAAAAAGTCGTGAATACGGTATAGTGTTGGGTATAGTGTTTCATTCTGCTGTACTTATGGTCATTATGAGTGCGAATCAACTCAATGACATCCACAGCAGCAAATATTAGTTATTAAGCCAACAGATTCTCTAACAATTATCCGAATACTTCTCTCTAATCTATTTGTAAAATAGCAAACAATAGGGAATATGGGTATGCCTTATGGGAAATACTGTAGGTTTTTTTTTTTCTTTTTTTTTTTTTTTTGCCATATAGATTCATCTGTAGCACAAGGTACAAGACAGAAATTGTGGCTGTTTGATAACCAGTTGCCAAAGTGAGTTATAGAAAGAGGAGTTTAAGATATGACTATGATCTTCTGCCTGCAGCTGTAGCCCTGTGGCATCCGATCCCATCAGATCTCGGAAGCTAAGCAGGGTCGGGCCTGGTTAGTACCTGGATGGGAGACCGCCTGGGAACACCAGAAGCTGTAGGCTTGGGAGAAGGACCTGGCAACCCCCTTCCAAAAATCAATCTGCCATCGAAAACCCTATGAACAGCAGAGAAGCACTGACAATAGTGTTTCCCCTGTTGCACAGAGGGTCGCTATGAGTCGGATACCGACTTGACGGCACCTAACAACAACAACAACATGATCTTCTAGGTGTTTGTAACCTATGTAGAGAGATATATTTAATGTATATGAAACAGTGGAAATAAGAATTTTCAAGTTATTTTTCATCGACTCTGGTGGTAAATATGAATCTAAACTAAGAGAAGATAATCTGCACCATAATAAAAAGATCTATGTCAAACTCAGGAAAGTACTTTTATTCGTATATTTAAAGTAATTTAAAAACTTTTGCTAGCAATCCTATAGGGAAAAAAAAAAGAGTGAGGTCTAGTGGGTATTTGGGCAATAAATCCATTAAATTATTCCAAGTCACATTCAAATTGTTGTTATTGGGTGCCATCAAGTCAGTTCTGACTCATGGTGACCTTCAGTACAGCAGAATGAAACACTACCCAATACTGTGCCATGCACATGATCTTTTTGTTTGAGCCCATTGTTGCAACCACTATACTTCTTCTCATTTTGAGTTTTGTCACATCAGCATAAGGAAGTCCCAGGGGCTTTACTCCATTCCTGTCATTAAGATCAACTCTACTTTGAGGAGGCAATGCTTCCCCAGTCATTTCTTGAATGCCTTCCAGCATGAGGGCTCATTTCCTGGCACTATATTTGACAGTGCTTCTCTGCTATTCACAGAGTTTTCACCAGCTAATTGTTTCCCAAGTGGGTTGCTGAGTCCTTCTCCCTATTCTGTCTTAATGTGGAAGCTCAGCTGAAACATGTCCACCATGAGTGGCCCTATTAGTATCTGAAATTCAAGTGGCACGGCCTTTAGCATCACAGCAACACACAAGTCCCCACAGCATGACAAGCTGACAGGTGTGGAGACATCCAAATTAATGCCATGCAAGTCTCTGTAAGAAATGAGAAGGCCAAAGTTTAAGGATATTTTCCCAAAAATTTCTCCATGTCTGAAAGTAAAGGAAGCAGTGATGATCAATATAGCTTTGACTTCTTGAATTTTCCTCCTCTTGCAGAAATTAGGAAAGAAAAGCAAGACTATTAATAACTGTGTCCTTGATTAATGACTCAGATCCTGCAATGTACTTTTGCCTCCCCAATCCCTAGAAGCCTTGGTATTTTCCTACTCAGTTGCTATATCTCATATTTTCCTAACTACCCATACACACTGCCCATATCTTCAGATTAGCCTACAACTCTTCTTTTATCCTCTTGCTTGATATGGAAAATAAATTGCACTCATTTGTTCAAATAACCTAGGAAACAATCACACTGAAAGTCAAGATCAAGTGAAATCACTTACATTTTTTTCTTGCTCTCTCCCATCCCTCTTTCTTCTCTCCTGGGATTTATAATTGAACCCTGTGGATTCTCCCTACAGATTTTAGAGGCATCCTTTTGCCAGTTCCTAGTTTCATGTAGCTAACCATTCATGAACACACACATATGTATGTATATACATGAAAAGAGACAGTCACTTTGTGTGTGTGTGACAGAGAGAGAGAGAGAGAGAGAGAGAGAGAGAGGGAGGAGAGAGGGTGTAATGTTGGTATCAAAAAACAGTAATTGAGGTCTTTTACCAGATAAATCTAACTGAACATCTGAAATGCCCATGTGGCTACTGTAGGTTAGATAATTCACTTATTGGCCATCTCATTTTTTTCATGCATAGGCAAAGCCTAATGATTAGGATTGTTAGAGTTTTTTCCTTCTTAGAATTATAAGAACACACACACACACACATTCATACCCACACACACATATCACCTGCCTACCTGAGAAGAAATTCTGTTCTAAAACAAGTGGTTATTTGTTAGAGAAAATGATATATTGCTTATAAATTTTGTTAAAACTTTGCATCTCAGTCAATGTCACCATAGTGATATTGACTTCTTCATACATGTAAAATAAAATGCACTCAAGAACTTGTCTCTCCACCTTGCATGCCCTCTTTTTACTTCTCTTATTCCAATCCACACCCCAGGCTACACAATGGTAAAATAAACTCTGAGCTTGTCATTTGAGATTCTAGAAACAACGTGTATACATTCATTTCTGTGTTCTCGCAGTTGGAAATTCAGTAGATGTTTAATCAATATTTATTGAATTGTATGCATCTGAGTGAAGAATTAAATAACCGTACATAGCAATTATACTGTGCAAAAAAGCATTAGGTGGTGTTTAGGAGAAAGGGCATACCTCGAAAGGATAAAGTAGCAGAGTCTTCTGATCATGGCCTCCGTTGTGGGCATCGGTCCACTCCAGTCTGACTCCCCACTTTTTCCTCTGGCCGTGCATCTGCTAATCTTAGATATTCTGCACACACAATCTTTTTTAATGCTAACACTTATATTGCAGGTAGGAATTATTATCCATATTTTGCTACCAACAAAGTGCCCAGAGAGAATAAAGCACATTCAGTAAAAAGCATAGCTGGGTGTGGTGACACATGACACACAGCTGTGATTCCAGCACTTAGGAGGCTGAGGCAGGAGGATTGCATGTTCAAGACCAGTCTGGGATACACAGCAAGACTCTGTCTCATAAAACCAAGGCTGAAGGTGAAGCTCAGTGGTAGAGTATTTGCTTACCAATCATGTTCAAAGCCCTGGCTTCATCCTTAGCAACACACACACACTCCCTCTTCTCCATCCATTAAATAGGTTTACATTTATTTACAATTTAAGATGATTTCTCTGTTCTCTTGGAACATATCCCAAATGTCAGTAGTATTTTTCACAATCTCTGTCATTAGAAATATATTTCCCCAAGGTCCAAGAAATCTCTCACAAATAGGAAACTTAGCCTCATATTCCATATTTTCAGAGTCCTGTTTCTTCATGACCATTAACTGTAGCAGAGATTTCTTTGGGGTACATAGATGGCTGGATGGGTATAGAAGTTCATGTTGTTAGGTGCCATTGAGTGGAATCCGACTCATAGCAACTCTATATAGAGCAGAATGAAACACTATCAAACACTAAGCAAGCCATGATTACGATCTTTTTATGTTTGAATCCACTGTTGCAGCCACTATGTTTCTTCTCACTTTGAGTTATGCCACATCAGCAAAAGGAAGTCACAGGGGCTATATTCCATTCCTGTCATTAAGGTCAACTCTACTTTGATGCAGCAACTTTTCCACAGTCATTTCTTAAATGTCTTCCTCTGGGGGGCTCATTTTTCATTTTTCATTTTCATTTTTCATCACTCTATTTGAAAGTGCTTCTCTGCTAGTCATAGGGCATTCAATGGCTGTTTCAGGCATGGGCTGCTGGATCCTTCTCCCTACTCTGTCTTAGTCTGGAAGCTCAGCTGAAACCTGTCCACCATGAGTGGCCCTACTGATACCTGAAATACCTGTAGCATAGTTTTCAGCATCACAGCAACATACAAGCCCCCACAGCATGACAAGCTGGCAGACACTCACAGAGGTAAGTATGTAGAACATGGGAAGAGGTATAATAAATTGATTTCTACACATTTCTTCCTATTCTCAGGTGTCAGGCAGCCCATGGTTTAACATATGTTCATGTTGCTTCATTACCTCACACTATTATTTAAAAAAAATAGTCTCACAAAAACTCTTTAAATCTTGGAGTATTGTGACAAAAAACATGCAGTAGTTTATAATAAGTGATGTTAACTTTCATAGATTTTTACATGTGAAATATCTTGGTTGCCTATTATCTACTCTGTATTTTCCAAATAGTCATCAAGTCCTATACTACTTTTTTGCTGTATAGGAACAAATTATATTTAATAGGCAATGGGTAGTATTTATGTAGTGTCAGTTTTACAGATTTGAATTGCTTACCAACTTCAGATAAATATGTCAATTATTTTATCATCATTTTCTTCAAAGTAAGAAATTATATAGGCAAATTCTCAATCTTTACCCCTTTGAAAAACCCATCTTAATATTTCCCTATATTTTTAAAATAAATTGGAATCTACTTGAGCATTGTTAATATAATGTAAAAACTTGTGTATTTTTAACATTTGTTTTCTATGGGAAGACATTTATTTTGTTTCTGAGGACATGAGATAAAGTACATTTATTAATATCATTCATCTTTGCTTCTACAATAGAAGATATGTAAACCTTAGTACATAACTGGAATTTCTTCTGTAACCTCTATAATACTGATTAGATATACTTGGGTTTTCTGTCACTGAAAAATCATTTCTAAGTTGGTGACTTTTCTTTTTCACTATCTTACAATCTCACTTCCCTTTTAAGGATTTAATATATTATAGTGATTTGCCATGCTTGTAGCTATACCACGCTGGCATCTGATCCTGTCAGATCTCAGAAGCTAAGCAGGGTTGGGCCTTGTTAGTACTTGGATAAGAGACCGCCTGGGAACACCAAGTGCTGCAGGCTTGAGAGAAGGACCAAGCAACCAACTCCCAAAACAATTAGCCATTGAAAACCCTATGAATAGCAGAAAATCACTGACAATATTGCCAATCATGGCATAGTGTCAGGGAGTGTTTCCTCTGTTGTAAATGGGGTTGCTATGAGTTGGACCTGACTCGATGGCACATAACAACAGTAGTGATTTGGCATAAAGTATAATGATAAAAATACCATACACTATTTTAAATCAACGATTTTTCATTAAGACAAATTTGATTAATTTTAGAGTCATCACTACTGAGTATATTTTAGTCAAAAACTTAACTATCACAAACTGTGTAAATGAATAAACCAATATTTATAGAATCACATGTATTGAGAAGTTTATCATTCTCATCATAAGCTAAGGTCCAAAAACAGTATTAGAAACAAGGAAGAAATTTTATCTTTGAGAAAACAACATACTCCAAAATTTTTACCTTGCTAATCAAACTTGTCCTTGGTATAGCAAGGATGCTAACAATCTAATATTGACTTAATTAAACTATTCTAGAAGTTTATACATCTAGAAGGACCTGGCAGCCCACTTCTGAAATAATCAGCCATTGTAAGCCCTAATAATATCAGAGAAGCACTGACACAGTTTTGGGCAGCACAGTGTCAGGGAGTGTTTCATTCTGTTGTACATATGGTCACTATGAGTTGGACCCGACTCAATGGCACCTAACAGGAACAGAAGTTTGTACAAACTCTGATGGTGGCAAGTTTTCCACAATCATTACAAAACATCCTTCTCTGCTTTAAAAATCAACAGAAAACATCTCTTCCATAAATCCTTTCTGGGCATCTTTATTCATTCCCAGATGTTTGGAATTCATTCCCAGGTCATTCCCTGACCTTAGTTCACCACCATCTTTCCTACTTAATTTACATGTATATATTCACCATCTATATATTTGTATTTTGGGGACCTTAACTTTTGTGCTATGCTAGTTATCTTTCCTATAATTTTCTCATTTCATATTAATTTTTAAATGCATATTCATTCATTCCATAAACATTTATAATAATTCTATAATATACAGGATATTTTATTACATAAATCACATATATAAAGTACACTACTTTAGGAAATGATGAGATGTTTCAGAAGGACCTAAGATCAGCTCCAAAGATTTACTGCCTGGTCAAGAAGATCGGCTCTAGCTTAGGTCGTTCATGATAATGAAATGCTGTACAATGGTGCATGCTAATAGAGAGGAACCTATGAAATAGATTGGGTATTAGGAAGGAAACAAGACTCTTTGTACTGAGGCAGGAACCAAAGAAGTGACTTCTGATTTGTATTTTAAAAGAAAATAAGAAAAATATTGACATATTAAAGTATTAGGTACCAAACAGATAAAATAGGAGAAACCATAAACTTGGAAATTTAGGAACAGTGACCATAAATAATTTGATTTGAGAACATGGGTCTTTAAAGGGAGGAAAAATGGCATAACATGTATCTAGTTAGCATAGGATGAAATACCATAGCAAAGCTTCTTAAATGAGTTCCTGCTGACCCTTAGTCACCACCTGTATTTGGAGGGTAGAATTACACTATAGTATTTTTCATAAGGTTCTTCACATAGTACTTATATAGATGGGGGTCTAGTGACTCCAAACTTCCTCCACTGATATAGTCAAAATTGTGGAAGTCTTCAGGCTCAGTGTTGATAAACAATATAAAGTATTAATAGTCAGGGCAAACCTCCAGTACTTGCTATGCTTGCCAAAATTTTATCTAGTTGTATCTAGTCACTTTGCCCTACAAGTTTGCTTAGAAATCTTGCTAGAGCAGGCTTTACACAAGATTATTATTTCCTTTCTGTCTTGCACAAAGCAGAATTTACTCTGAGAAAGTCGTTTCACCTAGTATTTTGATATATTTACTTTTGAAACTAGGAAATCATTGACATGTAGAAAGATGAAAATCTAGCATTATTCAAAATAGAGAACTGAAGAAATAAGTAGTCTGCTCTTTGGTCATTATTTCATCTCTTCATTCAGTGGCAAATGCACTTGTACTACACATATAGGTACTATGCATGATGGCAGGAGTATCTAAAATAATAAGTCCCTGACTTCAAAGAGCTCCAATCATACTGGTAATACACAAAATCAAACTGTTTTATAAATTGGAGAAAGTGTTACAACAGAGAAACTTGCTGAAAACTCAGAGGAAGTACTTGTTCTTATTTATTAGTGTATTATTATTGAACATTCATCTAATAACTTTTAAAATATTAGCTAAAGCAATCCATTTATTTATATAAACTCCCTTTATCTCTGTGCTAATAGGCAACATCAATATGCTTTATAACTATGATGGTTAAGGTCCTTTCTGTTAAATTACAAGGTCAAGTTGACATTCAAAGTAAAATGTATACTTGCTATACTCAGCCCTCAGCTCTTCCTCTCTCAGTGAGATTATACACACTGGGTGGTCTGTTGCCTGGGGGAGCTAAATTATGATTGATGCATGAATCAGACAAGAAAAGTCTTGGTTTATTAACAGGCTACGTATTATTGGCCACAGCAGCTTATTCAACTGTTGCTACGCATTTACTATAGATTTAATACAATTTATTATTTTAATGTGTGGATCCTCATAAAGTCTAATTTAGAAAAAGAAATATGGAAGAAATGAGAATTTCAGTGATTTGCTCTATTGTCAAAAGGTGATTTTAGTGAACGTGAAATTCAGTCTTAATTCTTCTGTTAGGAAATGAAGTGAAACTCTAAAAATTCCTGAGGCCTTCCCCCAAATGCATTTCCGTATGTGCAGGTTATTTTTAAATTTTTATTAAACCACTGGGAGAATTTTAACAAGATTATAATCTTTTTCTTATTCCACTTGCATGATTCTTAGAGTTGGCAAATTCCTAATGTTATTTTTTTTTCTCATTTACTATATTTGTGTGGGTGTAAACACACCTTTCCACAGTGAAAAAGATAAGCTAACTATGGAAGCTGACACACAGAGTTGGAGCGATCCTTATCTGTCCTGTGGTAATATGATTCTGCTGTGTGACCAAGACTCTGGGAACATTACCTCAAACCCACATATCAGCAAGATACTGGATCTTGAATAACAAATTAGGGGAATGGGAATGAAGGCAGAGAAAGCATTCTCTTCAATAATAGAAAATCCTTCCTACAAGGAAGCTGGTCTGTGAGCACCATGCCCCCTTCTACATCTCCCACCGGCCTAACCCTTTTAATTTTGAAAAAAAAAATTAATTGTTTCTCCCAGACTCAACACCATTCCATGGAGACGAGTTATGGTTTTCTCATGCTCTTCTGGCTGTACCTTTCTGTCTTGACATCCTGGACAAGCTACAGAGGCAAATGTTTAGAAATGACTGTGCTACCATCCAGGGCCTCCATATCTTCCTTGGGGATCTCCACCTTGTTAAGGGTCTCTATGCTCTTCATTAAGTCTTTCTGAATTCAGTGAGTCTATGTCCTCTCTTCTCAACTATTCTTTTCTTTAAAGATATCTCTTTTAATTTCCTTTTTATGCCTAGTTTGCTATGTTAAGTGCTTTTGAATCAGGTCTAACTCATAGCAACCTTGTCTGAAATAGAAGAGCACACTCCCTGACACTGTGCCATGCCTGGCATTATGTCAGTGCTTCTCTGCTATTCATAGGGTTTTCAATGGCTGATTGTTTTGAGATTGATTTGAGAGTGAGACCACAGGTCCTTCTCCCATTTTTGCAGTGCTGGGGATCAAACCCAGGGCCTCAGAGCACAGAGAGCAAGCACTCTACCAACTGAGCTAAACCACAGCCGGGTTATGACTTGTTGTTGTTAGGTGTTGTCGAGTCATGTCTGACTCATAGCAGCCCTTAGAGGGTTTTCAATAGCTGATTGTTTCAAGATTGCCTAGGGAGTGGATTGCCATATCCTTCTCCCATTTTTTGTGGTGCTGGGAATCGAAGTCAGGGCCTCAGAGACTTCAGAGAGGCACTCTACCAACTGAGCTAAACCCCAGCCCAATGTTATGACTTGAGATGGTGAAAATAGAGGAAAAGTATGCAAAATTTCATAATATTTCATTGAAGTCTCCCAGATTGACCTATTCATTATAGCCAGGAATCTATGTGTTGGCAGTGCATGCTCAAGTCAAGATAAACCTAAACATCTGATGGAGAAAAATAGTTCTCTATGGCTTCTAGCTGATCAGGATATAATTTATGTGGTCAAATTTCTATATGAACAACTTAATTCTTCCATTAAACAATTAATGAATGAGTCTTTTAAAGGGAAAGTATCTATAGTACAGATCAAAATATGAAGGCTTTTAAAATTTTCCAACTTGATTGTTTTCCAAACATATGTAACATTTCCTGTGTAACTGAACAATTTATTCTCAAATAGTGTTAACACATGAGTGTCCTAATACAGAATCAATTTACTTAACATATCAGATTTCTGGGCATAATAGTACTAATTTAATTAAAATGAAATTTGCTTTAGACACAATCAAGGGTCAGGTATGGAAATTTCTGTTTGTGGATTGTATATCTGTCCCTGATGTCATATGCATTGAAGTTGTAGTGAGACATAACTTCTTCCATGTTATGTTACATGTTGTCTGAATCATTAAAATAATTCACAGTGTAGTACAATGGGTATATATAATATTTTCTTGGTATAGAATCCTAGCAAAGTATATCTAAGCACTTAATGTTCAATGACAAGGAAATATCTAGTAAATATATTATATACATATATATGTGTGTGTATATATATACATATATATATATATACATATACATATATATGAAATTAACAGTGACATGTGTAGTCTTTGATTTATGGGTACTGGCATATTTTCATATGTTTTTCCTAAAAAAATAATTTCACCAGTATATGGAGAACCTTTCTTTTGAATGTTCCTGATTGTGGGTAGAATTCTTCCTCTTAAAAGATATAGTACTTTTTAAAGCTTTTAAAGAAATACTGAAAATATAGCATTCTATCAAGGACAGTTATGGAGGGTGTGGGCCATGTGTGGCTGGAAAAATAAATCGATATTCATGAGCATTTATCCATGTGCTCTCTTCTGTTCTCTAGTGATATGAATGTTACATGACATCTGTTAGTTTTCACTGGGAATGTGAAGGTAGGAGATATGGTTTCAAAAAAATAATACTCCCAAAGGAAAATACTAAAAAGCACTGCAAACCCAATCAAAATCAAAGTTACTAAGTGAACTCCAAATCCTACACACATAAGGCATTGGAAGTAGAGATTCTATATGGGTACAAAGGAGAGACTCGTCAATAATGTTCAATATATTTTCAAAATGTTTTATGCCAATTGTGTCAAAGGGGGATTTAATGGACATTGGCATTCAAATTTATCCCATGGAATGAAATATGATATTAATTTTTTAATTTTGGTAGTTAATTTTTAATGAGGCAGGAGGAGATTAAAAACATGAAAAATTGAAAAATGAAGTGATCATTTAGGAATTGTTATCTTCCTTTGGACAATGCAGTGAAAGTAAATGTTAAATAGATGGCTTGGGTTAAGAGGTCACAGAAAAACAAATTTAAAGTCTGAAAGCCAAGGTGTTCATGGTAAAATGCTTGTTGAGTTCTATTAAGAATTCAAAATTGTATTAAAACAATTGAAAATCCCCAGGGATATCAGAGACATACTTCAGTAACAAATCTCTCAGACCACAAAATGCAGAAGAGAATATACTGAGTGAAGTGTTCTCAAGGAATTTCCACACACAAGTCACTGTGTGTGTGTGTGTGTGTGTGTGTGTATGTATATATATATATATATATATATATATATATATATATATATATATATATATATATATATATATATATATATATATATATATATATATATATATATATATATGTATATGGCTGAGATTTAGCTCAGTTGATAGAGCACTGCTCTGCAGTCTCTGAGGTCCCGAGTTCAATTCTCAGCACCACAAAAATGGAAGAAGGACGTGGCAATCCACTCCTAAGGCAATCCTGAAAACAATCAGCCATTGGAAACCCTATAAGGGTAGCCATGAGTTGGACACAACTGGACAGCACCTAACAACAACGTGTGTGTGTGTGTGTGTGTGTGTTGCGAAAAGCACATCTGCTGTTACCTTCTGGACTATTGGACTTTGCAGTCTACTAGTGCTGGTGAGAGCCATCCTTGGAGTCAGGTGGCTGAAGTCCACTGAAGGAGAACAGAAGTCACACAGGATAGCTGAGGCTAGAGGCCTACACATGCCTGACTTTGCATGCCAAGGTTAGGAATTTGGGTTTTGCTCTAAGTACAATAGATACTGACTCTAATTTTAAGCTTTGGGGAAGGCATGTAGGGAGTAGCATAGTTCTAACTTGCCGTCTGAGAAAATCGCCTTTGGTGAATTGAGGAGGATTTGTTGGAATGGAGCAGGTTGGTAGTGAACTGACTAGTCCACAGATGCTGGTTCCCTGGAAGAATAAGATAGAAAAGGCCAAACACACAGAGATGGCTTGTCGATTGGATGTGAGATGAGTGAACGTACAGATGTAATCGTGAATTGTAGATTCTAGCCTGGACTTTTGGGTGGCTGGTGATGCCATTTACTGAGATAAGGGAGGTATTGAGTAGCTGCATAAATGCAAAGCCCCCAAATCAAAGGTTATTCTACTTGGATATGCCTATGGATAATAAGAATCTGGGTTTATCCCAGTTGGTAGAGGGCTGCTCTGCATGCTCTGAGGCCATGGGTTGAATCCCCAGTATCACAAAAACAGGAGAAAGACTGGGCATCCCACTCCCAAAACAGTCACTGGGAACAGTCATTGGGAACCCTACGAATAGCAGAGAAGCACTGACACAATTTCAACATGACATCGTGTTGGGTAGTGTTTCATCTGTTGTACATAGGGTTGCTATGAGTTGGACCTGGCTCCATGGCACCTAACAACAGTACTACCTAACTCATGAAACTAGACTTTTATTTGATCAATTTAACTCCAAAATCTTTTTTCTTTCAGTACTTAGGTGTTGAATCCAGGGTTTCACACATGCTAAGCAAGTGCTTTACCACTGTGCTGCATCTCCAGCCTTTTTGAATTTCTTTTGTTTTTGTTTTGAGACAGGGTCTTGCTACATTGCACAGGCTGCCTCTCACCTCTAACTTGTGATCCTTCTGCCTCAGCCTCCTGAGTGGCTGGGATTATAGGTGTGCCCAATAGTACCCAGCCAGAATCATTTTTTTTTTCTTTTTGCATTTTCTTTGTGCCTTTTTTTTAATTGGAAAATTTTAATGTACAACTTAATGTGTTTCATTCTGACATGCGTTTCATTGTGACATTTCCATATATGCATTTCATTGTGTATTACACAGATGATTTCCCCCTTATCCTCTTGTACACTTCCTCCCCTCCTCCCTGCTCCCAGTAATGGCCTCCCCTCTACTTACGTCTTTTTGTGGGAATATTTTTCTATAGCCTTGCATCCCAATTATGATTTAAGTCCAAACTTTTTTCTCTGGCGATCTATCTTTTTACATTGTCAGCAGTATTACATGAATAATCTAGCCCATTTGCATTATTACCATCCTCTCATACTGTTGGCCGTATAATTATTTCCCAAATCATTAAAGTTGAGCTGTTTATTTTGAGGTTGACCTCTCTTTCATTCCTCACTCCTCCTTGTTTTTAATTGTTTTACTTATACCCCCTCTCCATCCTCTATTAAATGATGAGAAATGAAATAATACAATTTCAAATTCAGAAGAAGAATTTGTTTTTTAAGTATAAATTTAGGAGTCATAATTACAAGAAGAGTTTTGGTGGAGTGTGCCTACAGCCAAACCACCCTGGCATCTGATCCCATCAGATCTTGGAAGCTAAGCAGATTCTGGCCTAGTTAGTATGCAAGACAGCCTGGGAATACCAGGTGCTATAGGCTTGGGAGAAAGACCTGGCAGCCCGTTCTGAAAACAATCTTGAAGCAGTCAGCCTTTGGAAACCCTATGGATAGCAGAGAAGCACTGTCAGACATAATACCATGCATTTCAGTGTCAGAGAGTGTGGAGAGTGTTTCCTTCTGTGGTACGTAGGGTTGCTATGAGTCAGACCCAGCTCAATGGCATCTAACAACAACAACAACAACAACATGACAGCAGTGTAATTTTGGAGTGGAAAGACAAAGATACACCAAGTAAATGTATAAGACCAGCATGCATTGTTAATTCACCAAATTTTTCTTTGAAGGGCAACAAAGAAATGAAATTTCCTGAAGGGAGTTTGGAGTTAGAGAGATTGACTGTTGTATTTTGTTACTCATGTTTATTTGTTTTAAAGATGGAGCATATTTTGTACATGAGTGAAAGTAATTTAGAAGAAAAGAAGAGGATTGTGATCCAGAAAAGAAAGAGAATAATTGAGGGAGCAAACTTCTGCAGAGAGCATGTAGGTGGATATAGGACTGAAGGCATAGGGATTCAGGTCTCATTGCTTTTATTTTCTTCTTTATGAGTGAGTGAGGCAAGTTCATTAATTGAGAGTTGAGTAGAAGAAAAGATGGCATAGAACAGTAATGGTTTCCAGTGGCTCAGGAGACTGAGGCAGGAGGATGGCAGATATGAGGCCAGAGACAGTCTGCATAACTTAGAGAAACAATGTCTCAACAAACAAACAAACAAACAATAAAAACATTGATTCATCATATCTGCCAGTGGTCTCAGATTCTCTTCTCAGGTGTGTGATTTACAGGTCACAATTCCCTAAGATGTCATAATAATGACAAAATCATGCTTGACTTGGTAAACACACACACACACACACACACACACACACACACACAAACACACACACCATAGTACTACAGAAACTAAGGGTGGTAAGAAACATGGTGGTTTCAACTGTATAAATTATAACAGAAAAATCAAAAAATTTTAAAAAGATCATCAAATGTAGGTTTAAAAAACTAACTTTTTAAATTGTGCAACCCTGGAAAAGGAGGTTTTCCCTATAGTTCTGAGTACAATATTGTTAGCTGAAAATGCAAAGAATCCTTGTTCACCAAAAAGTCCTTACTTTTACTTTTTCCTAAATAGTTATTGCCAAGGGAATTAGAATCTGGGAGGTTAGATCCATTAACTCCCCATCATTTTCTAAATATTTCCCTCCCATCAGCAATGTCCCCCTAGAGTAAGTATGGAACATATGCATATTTTTCTCCACTTCCTTTTATTATATAAATTTATTTAACTAGCCAAGAATATTATTTGCAAAGGTCTACTGCTCCATTCACACCATATGTCACAACATTCTCAATTATGAGAAATAGGTCCTAATGCTTATAAGTTCTGTTGTTTCTTTGGGAAGTGGCAATATTCAATTGCATATCTTCCATGTTTATGTGTGTCTCATGGTAAAAATACTTTTTTAAATAATTCAATCATTTTGTGATAATCAAGCTTGGATAATACATATAGAGCTTGTTATTAGTTTTTAAAAGAAATAAAAGGCCAGATAAGGTGATATATGCCTGTAATACTACTGCTTGGGAAGCTGAGGCAGGAGGATCATGAGCTCAAGGGTAGACTGGGCTAGATAGCAAGACTTTGTCTTAAGGAAAAAACTTAGCAAATGACTCTATTCTAACTCTAGGAGAATTAACAGCTTATAATGATACATGACCTAAATAATTCTTCATTCATTTATTCTTTTATTGGTTAAATGATATGTTTGGATATTCATTCATGTTCAAAACATTTCATTAAATACATATTGTGGAACAACTCTTACTATTTTAATGAATGAATAAAAAACATGCAATAATTCATGCTTTCAAGAAGAGTTTGTTGAACATTTTTACAAGGCATTTGCTTCCTGGGCAGGATTTGTGTACAATTTATATTCCCAAAATGAATCAGACACCAACCCTGCCCCCAGAAATTAATTGCAATGATAAGATATGCTTAAAAGTAACTAATATTAGCCAAAATAAAAACCACTTTTATGATCATATCATTTTGTTTGTTAATGCAGCTAATGCACTAGACTCTAAGGCAAATGAAGCTTCTTAATTTCTGCTTCCTCAGATTTAGAAACTTCCCTGAGGAGACAATTTCTTTTTACCCCTAAGTCCAATTCTGATGCAGTTCCTAAGAACTATCCTGTAATATCCAGAGAGGACTTTAGCTGCTCTTTGCATCTTTGAGGAACAATAGATAAGTTAACTCTCTTAGACCTATTTTGCCTCTGAGTAAAAAAAAAAAAAAAAAAGGAAATTGGACTTGCCCTCGACCTTATGATTAAACAAATACCATTTAGGTCCTCTATCTAGATTCTGGCTTTATACTTAACCACTTTATTCCTTTTCTACTTTTTTTTTTTTTTTTTGAATTTTCTACAACTAATCACAAGTAAATCAAATTCCTTGTGGTTTCTAATGCATTTAGACTGCTGACTCCTTTTCAAGAAAACCACTAAGCCTTCCAGCTGGTGTCACTGGTAACTTATGAACCGTAGCTCTCATGAGGCAAGGGGGAAACTCTTAATGATATTGCCCAACAATTTCATTTTTATGTCCTGCCTCAAGTCCTCTGCCATGTTCAGTATTGTTGATTACAGCCTTGACCTCACTTCCTCAAGGAAAGGTTTTCATCTACCTCTTCCTCTTGGTCAATGATCTTCCTTGTAATAAAATCAAGCTAAGCCCACCCCCTCTATTAAGAATGAACACTCTGATAGGAAAATCAAGGCTAGAATGAAGGAAGCTCTTCTAACACCTCCCACACACATGCTTTGGTATCTCTACTCATCTTGGTAGAAAGTTACCCTATCCTCTCTTCCTATCTTCATGTACTCTGTCATGCCTTCCATATTACTCCACCAATCACCATGGCAGCTCCTCCTACCAAGCCTGGGAAACATCTTACACCTTTAAGTTACCTTTAAATCTGTGTTCCTTGTTGCTGCATCTCTAAGGAATTCCTACGCTATCTTTCAAGCCTCAAACTTGTGACATCTCTCCTGGGAAGTGTCATCTGACTGTTCCTCTCTTCTGTTTCTACAAACACTCCATGCCTCCCCAGCCACCACCAACTTTGCAGAACTACATATTCTAGTCCTGTTGCACTGAAATGGTCAGATTATATGGCTGTGTTCTCCAATTGACCATGAGCAATTAGAGAAAGCCACTCTATCTTATTCATTATTGAGTCCTTCTTTTTCTGTCTCAGGCACTGCACATAACACACATGAGCTACTTATGTACTCACTGAAGAGAGCTACGCAGTTCTATGTGATTATTTTACATTTGTATCAAGTGTCCAAGCTAATACAAAACCAAACTTGTTCTCTTCTGGTTAGTTCTCTTTTCAACTTTATATCAAATACCATGGGAAATATTTATTGAGGGAAGCAAAAATAACAGAAGAGAGTAACCAAATATTGAGAAGGAAAGTAAAGTGAAGGAGAAAAAGTTGTGCAAAGCTACCATCTGAGAAATGCAGAGGTCAGAATCAAGAATTATTTTGTAAGATGAAATGCTGGAGAGATAAGAACTAAAGAGATGAAGACTGTTAATCAGACAAAACCAGTTCAAGTCAACATGACTGATGATTGAAATATGTTTGAGGTCCAGTTAAATGCATGCCTGGAATATAAGATTGTGCCTACAGATGAAAATGTTTGTGCTAGATATTACCTCCTCCCTTGGTGGCAGATCATGAGTTATATCACCACCCGTCCAACCAGAAGCCTCAGAATATGAATTCTACCTTTCTCCATTTTCCTCACCTGCCCTTCAACACCCAAATATCAAATTCTATATAGTCTATCTCACTTCTAACTCTTCCAGCCCACTCTTCGGCTAGCATTCTGAAACCTGTTTTATCATGATTATATGATATTCTTCATCTACCTTCAAATAATTGTTTATGTAGCTTCCAGGGGGTTCCTTCCCTCACACAAATACAACCGTGCTCAAAGAATTCCAAGAGAATTCTAGAACATCCTGGACAAAATCTAAACTCCCTAGAATGATAATATTCTTCACAGTTTTACTCTACATGCTATTTGGTCCCACACTCTGTCATTTCTCCCTATGGACCAGGCTCCCAATGTTACTGCTATAGTCTGGGGGTTTCTGCTATATTCTATGTTCAAGATTGGTTTATTCATTTCTCTTTTGTTATTATTGTTGCTCTTAATGTTTCTTTATATATAATGCCCTTACTTTCCTTATCTTTCTAGCAGGCTTTAATCAATGTCAAAGTCTCATTTCAAGTTTTCCCCTTACATGAGGTCTAAGATCCAAGTTAGACACTATTTTCACTTGTTCCCAGGCTTTTACAGGATCCCATTGTATCCCTTAATACATCGTATTCTACTGGGCTTTCTTTATTTTTCTCCCAGAGTAGACCATATGTCCTTAGGGATTAGAGTCCTAAAGTCAGTACCTGTCTCCATCTAATATAATGAGATTGTTATATATCTATGTTGCATAAAGAATAAAGAAATGAAGAAATGATTGTCTTGAGAGCTCTAATTCTTCCCCCATTAGAATTTTTAGCTCTGCCTTTGGCTGCTCACAGACTAAGCATTGATCCATAAGCTCTATCAAGAGATTGCACCTGCAGCCATAGCCCTGTGGCATCCGATCCCGTCAGATCTCGGAAGCTAAGCAGGGTCGGGCCTGGTTAGTACCTGGATGGGAGACCACCAGGGAACACCAGAAGCTGTAGGCTGGGAGAAGGACCTGGCAACCCCCTCCCAAAAGTCAGTCTGCCATTGAAAACCCTATGAACAGCAGAGAAGCACTGACAATAGTGTTTCCCCTGTTGTACAGAGGGTCGCTATGAGTTGGATACCAACTCGAGGGCACCTAACAACAACAACATCAAGAGATTGAGTTCATTCTATCTGATGTTAGAACTTGTGATAAGAACTACTCTGCATATCTCTTCTTATTGACTTCTCTCAAATTCTTGTTAGCTTCTGAGAACCTAAATTCATACACAACCTATCTAAATGGGCACCATACTCTTCCTATTGCCTACTTCTCAGAAGAAAGCTCCTTCCAGTTCCTTTCATTTTATACATTCCCAAGGAGCTGTCCCATGTCTATCTTAATGTCTGTCTACTTCCACACTGGGGCTGGGATTTAGCTCAGTTGGTAGAGCGCTGCGCTGCAGTCTCTGAGGTCGCTAGTTCAATTCCCAGCACCACAAAAATGGGAGAAGGACCTGGCAATCCACTCCCAAGCCAATCCTGAAACTGCCAGCCATTGAAAACCCAATGAGGGTCTCTATGAGTCAGATACCGACTCGACGGCACCTAACAACAACAACTTCCACACGCCGACTCTCACCATCCATATCACTTGTGACCATCATTTTTATTGATATTTTCATTTCACTGCTTTACACTTTTCCTGAATGGAAAATATTCCAAAGACATAGCTCTATTTGGTGCAATATTCCCTATTTCTTTATCTGTTCAGTGGGAAGACAAGGTGTGCTCCACGTGCTTCACTGAATCTCCCTCCTCAAAATTTGTAAATTCTTTCCTTCACACTAAATACTTGTTTAGCTGGTTCTACATGTCCAGTGATATTGTGTGGAATGAGAGCATGGAGTAAAAGATGGAAGAGTTTTCCAAAGTATTCTCCAGGGAAAATGCCAAAAGCGGAGAGGGCAATCGTCCATTACAATAATACAGTGCTTTGCTATTTAGGCAACAGTATTAATGTTGGGCCTGCATCCATACCACTATGGCATGTGAACCCATCAGATCTTGGAAACTAAGCAAGGTCAGGCCTGGTTACTACTTGGATGGGAGACCGCCTGGGAAAAAGGTGCTGTAGGCTTGGGAGAAGGACCTGGCAGCCCACTTCGAAAAAACAATCAGCCATTGAAAACCCTATGAATAGCAGAGAAGCACTAACAATAGTGTTTCATCTGTTGGACATAGGGTCACTATGAGTCAGATACTGACTCAATGGCGCCTAACAACAACAACAATTAATATTGTTCAGAGAAGTCAACTTGGTGTGAAGGTAGATAAACAATCTGGATCACAAATCGGGGCTGCATTTGAGAATATAATTTTTTAATATATTTAGAATATTATTTTTACTCCTCAGTGTAACATGTGCGATTAATCATTTGAATCATGATGATTAACAAAAAATAATTACAAATACTAAGTTTCTTCGAAGAATCTCCTTTAACCCCTTTTAAGAAATTAAGAAAAAATATTTCATAACTGGAATATAATAGAGTACACCTGGACTGGTAAATGCTAAATAATCAGGATTGAAAATCTGACATTCAAAATCATATGTTTCAACTCCTGAATTAATGGCTATACATATCATATGTGGTCTACTATCTGCAGCATTAACATATGACATCAGATCCAGTCAAATGCAACAAAATCTCTCACCCTTGTTTCTGATGGTAGTAGAAGCTCTAAGAACTTTTTATGATGACTGGATCCAGCAGTTTTTCTATAAAGAAGGAATAATCAAAAGAAATATTCTGGAAATGTCAAAATTTAGCTTTATTATTTTAAATACAAAAATAAAAAAATTTCAACAGTATTCCTATGCTTGCTATCTAATATGTCATGAGTAGAGACTGCCTCTTTCTTTTCATTTAGTCTTTCTTTGTCTCTCCCTTCCTTCTTTCCTTTTTTCCTTCCTCTCTTCTTCCCTTCTTCTAACCCTCCTTTCCTTCTTTCCTTGGTTTCTTCCATATTTCTTGTTTTCTTTTTTAAAAAAACAACATTTCATGTCATGAAGTCACCAGTAAGTCATAACTTCCCTATACACTTGTTGTTGCTAGGTGCCATTGAGTCGTGTCCAACCCATAGCTATCCTCATAGAGTTTTCAATGGCTGACTGTTTTGGGATAGCCTCAGGAGTGGATTGCCACATCCTTCTTCCATTTTTGCGGTGCTGGGAATTGAACTAGAGACCTCAGAGACTGCAGGGCAGTGCTCTACCAACTGAGCTAAATCCCAGCCCCCCCTATACACTAAGTATGGATTTTCCCAGTGAGAAATGACTTATTTCAAATATTTCTTGTTTTGAAGGAACAAATTTTACTGCTTAGTAGTAATAATAGAAAATCCTAAAGAATAATCTTTATAAGAAATGCATTATTTTTTCTTAAACTGCAGCACTTAATATGCTTAGTTCAGTTAGATAAAACTCAGACTCAGTTTAATTGTTTAATCTACTTCTTAAAGAAATAAAGTCATTCAATCTATAGAAAATAGGGTATATCAATAATTAGATATATACAGGATTTTTTTCTGCAACATATCCTAGTATATTAGCACCCACATTTTGATAAAGTTATTTAAGATCTTCTATTTATTTCTAGGGGCTGGGATTTAGCTCAGTTGGTAGAGCTCTGCGCTGCAGTCTCTGAAGTCCCGATTTCAATTCCCAGCACCACAAAAATGGGAGAAGGGCCTGGCGATCCACTCCCAGTGGACCTTATGAGGGTCACTATGGACCCTATGAAGGTCACTATGGACCCTATGAGGGTCACTATGCGTCAGATACCGACTCAAGGGCACCTAACAACAACAACAACAACATTTGTTTCTAGAAATACTGAGAAACAAGATGTAAATTAATTTCTTAATATTTGCTTAGCAAAACTTGGATAAAAAGATTACTATTAATTTTTTATCCAAAAATCCCACTTTGAAGATGCCTTTGCTTCTTCTCAAATTGTTTGTTTGCATTGTAAATAGTAAATTTCTGAGATTTTCTTTTAAAAAAATCTAGAAGATTTCAGCATTATTGTTGTTAGGTGCTGTCGAGTCAGCATCCGACTCATAGCGACCCTCATAGGGTTTTCAATGGCTGACTGTTTCAGGATTGTCTCAGGAGTGGATTGCCAGGTCCTTCTCCCATTTTTGCGATGCTGGGAATTGAACTCAGGACCTCAGAGACTGCAGTGCAGTGCTCTACCCACTGAGCTAAATCCCAGCCCCGATTTCAGCATAGAGAAGCTAATTTTTTCATTAGAAAAATATGTAAGCTTTATCAGTTATAAAAAGTCCACTTTTCTGAGTTTGAATTCTGCTGTAAATTTCTACCATAGGTATTGTGACTCAAAATAAATATTAGTCTCCTTCATAAGCTCTTCTGGCAAAAATCCCACATCAGATTCCGTATTAACAGAGAGAAGGAAGTGTAGTGGTAGAGGTGGGTAGGAATAGGGGGTATTTGTTTCATGAAGACTCAATGAGGGTCATGGGTGAAGATCATAAAATTTTGGTATGATTTTGTGCTGACAACCTCCTAATGTGCTACACATATTAAGGATGAATGGTGTTTGACTTAATATGAATTTTTAAATGGTAGTGTGGTATCAAATCTAAATCTTTTCAAGCATTAGCTTTATTTAAACAGTGTAAAAAGTTTTTTGATGTAGATGAACAAGAAAAACAAAACTTTAATGTTGTGGCTAGAAGTCTCTAACCACCCTTCTTTGTTAAAGTTCCTAATGCTACTGTGATAAAAAATATCTACTTGCTGAAGGGAACTGTTATGGTAAGTACAGAGACATTAGATTTTGGTGAGAAAGAGGCAAGAAAGCACAGAATTGACTCTGTGGGGGAAAAAGGACAAACTTTCATTTTTTTTTCTGTGTAAAAGTTCCAATGATAAATTTTAAGTAATGATTACTTTTCAAGGAGATCTGATAATCTTTGCTTTCCAGCTTTTTAGCCCTATATTGTATTTCACAAAAAATTTTAAAACCTAAAATTATAGTGGGATTTATTCTAAGTTCACTTATTTTCATATTAAACTTTATATTGCCATACATTTATTACATCTATGTTAAAGATGAGGCTTGAGGCTTAGCTCAGTTGGTAGAATACCTCTCTGTACTGTCTGAGGCCCTCAGTTGGACCCCAAGCACAGCATAAAATGGGAAAAGGACCTGGCAGCCCACTCCCAAAACAATCCTGGAACAATCAGCCATAGAAAACCCTATGAACAGCAGAGAATGACTAACATAGTACCATGCATGGCACAATGATGGGGAGTGTTTCATTCTGAGGTACACAGGGTCACTATGAATCGGACCCACTTCACAGCACCTAACAACAACTTTAAAGATATATCAAATAAACTTGGCTAGGATTATTCATTAATAAATACATTACAATGAAATAGAATGAGTAAATTAGCTGGAATTATAAAGTTGATTTACCTTTTACATTTACCCACTAACTAGATGTTGCAAAACTTGAAAGTGTGCTGCTGATTTGTTAAGCATGCATTCTCATTGGAAAAGGCCATAGGGATTTATCAGTTCATATGATCCATAACTTGACTTTTGTGGTGAACATAAGCAACTATGAATCAGCAGTTACTTCAGGGATGGGAGTTGAAAACTGGAGCAGTGTTCTAAATAAGAGTCTGTGATCCATGGACAGCAACCTGGTTAAGCTACACAGACACTTTGGTTCATATTCCAAAACTATGATACCTTGGTAACTGTGGTTAATCATAATTTAAAAGATTGTAAACAAAGAAAATTCACACTGTTATTTTACATCATTACACAATGAACAATTTGGCCCAAGTATTCTAGTTATTTCCAGAAGATGGTTAACTGACTCTGACTAATTAAGAGAAATGCTTTGGTAGGCACAAATGGTTAAAAGATATTGGATTAGGAAAAAAATGAAAAACAAAGAAAGGGAACAAAGAAGATAAATAGGTTATTAACAGCCAGGCACTGTGGTGCACGCCTGTACTTCCAGCAGCTAGGGAGGCTGAGACAGGAGGATTACAATTTCGAGACCAGAGGCAGTCTGCACAATTTAGCGAGACCCTGTCTCAAAAAGTGAAAAAATAGGCTGGGGGTGCAGCTCAGTGGTCCAGCACTTGCAGAGCATGCAAGCGCGAGGCCCTGGGTTCAACCTCCAGTACTGCAAAAACAAAGAAACAAAAATAAGTTATTAAGAGAAGATCTTAACTCAATTTTGGAGATGCTGAGTTTGAGGTAACTGTGAGACATACAAGTGGAGATGTCAATTCAAAAGTCGGATATCTGATTGTGGTTGTGACAGACAGTGTGGTCAAAATGTAAAGGATTATTTGAAATCATAGATCTGGAGAACTAAGTACAATTAGCCATGGAGAGTACAGATTGAGAAGAAAGACGATTCTGGAATAGCATCCTGGGAAACTTCAATATTTTAAGAGATAGTGAGAGGAGGATGAATAAGCCAAGGAGACAGAGAGTTCCTAAGAGGTAGGAGAAAAAAGGGGATGGCATTGCTGAAATGAGGGAAATATGTCAGAACAACAACAACAACAAAAATCTCAAGTGTATTACATGCTTTCACAGTATGATTGACCATAGCCCTTACTGTATCTGAGAGTAAAGGAATGTTTTTTTCAAACATGACTATAAATTTTATGAAGAAAATTGTGTCTCTAGTCTAGGGCTGTCTTCTCAGTCCTGTGACTGATGTCTGGCATGTAGCAGAGCTTAAGGAACATTTCAGAAATGCAAGTAAGTTAATAAATTTTTAAATAAATGTCTGAATGAAATATGAATGAATGAATGCAAGGAGTCTGGCAATTTCGATGATGATAATTTGTCTATACAATCTGAAACATGGGATTCCTGAGTGATTTGGTCAAGAGAAATTTTATTGATGTGTGGAGTACAAACTAATCATTTCCAGAATTGTTGTATACTCTGTATAAAATCAATGTCTCCATCATTAATGTGTTTGAAGTATTTTTTTAATTGAGAAATGTTTTCACTTCATCTAATGGGAGTCCACATTGTTTTATAATAAGAAAATATAGTTATGTTAAACCTGAAATATTTGGCTTGCTAGAGATTTTCCTATGCTGTGGGAACTATGCTGTAAATTAGTAGGAATAATCTGAGAGGTCTTGGGCCAGTGTGACCAAGAATATTTATGTTGTGTAGCCAAAAAATGGGACACCTAGATGACAACATTTCATTTTGCTATTCTTGGATTTCTTAGCTAATGGATTATCACTACTAAACTATTTTACCCTTGTGGAATATAAATATTTAAAATGTAATCAATATTTAATCCCATCAAATCAGGAGGATGAGGCAGGAGGATGGAGTTTGAGGCCAGAAGCAGCCTGTACAACTTAGCAAGACTACCTCAAAATAAAAAATGAAAAAATGGCTCAGGGTGCAGTTCAGTGGTGGAGCAATAGCCTAGCATGCATGAGGCCCTGGGTTCAACCCCCAGTAGTCCAAAAGAAAAATTTTTTTCTAGTGACTACGTATTTCACTAATGATACTTAATTTAAGTGTTCTATATTCATAGGGACTATAAAAATTATAGTTCAGTAGAATAAAATGAAGAGAAGTGTAGATATATTTCTACTTACTTAGCATGGTGGTACTGTCATATCCCCATAAATACATGCTGACTTGTAATTCATCCAGGGGATATAACCAGACTGGATGTTATACTCATCTTTTTCCATTCTTTTTGGATTGTTGATTTACAAATTCTTCCCTTGAAAATATATTAAAACACATGAACAATACTATAACATTATGTGTAGAATGTAATTTACTATTCAGACAATTGTAATGAATAATTATTTCAATGGTTCATCTTAGAGAGTGTGATATCAACATTTGACCATGTCATGTATTCATTGTGGTTATCTGGATGGCAGAGACAATGTCTTTTTTTTTTCAAAAGATTATTTAAGGTGTTTAAATATATATTTATTTAAGATGAACCATGGACTCAGTATAATTAGTTATGGAATTGGTGGATTACCCCATCTTCCTGCCATTGATCCATTGTTCTCATCTGAGAAACTAGTAACATTTTTCTTTCTCATATAATTCTTCTAAAGAATGAGTTTGATTACTCCTTCCATGCATTTGTTAATAATGAGTGAATAAATGATACATATGGAGTTTATGCCTGCAGCTGCACCACTGGGGTGTCTGATCCCATCAGATCTCAGAAGCTAAGCAGGGTCAGACCTGGTTAGTACTTCCATGGGAGACTGCCTGGGAACACCAGGTGCTGGCATCTTGGGAGAAGGACCCAATGACCCACTCTGAAAACAACAATTAGCTGTTGAAAACCCTATGAATAGCAGAGAAGCACTGTCAAATATAATCCTGGAAATTGAGCCCCTCAGGCTGTAAGGCATTCAAATATGACTGGAAAAGAGTTGCTTCCTCAAAGTAGAGATGACCTTAATGATGGGAATGGAGTAAAACCCCTGGGACCGCCTTTTGTTGATGTGGCATGACTCAAAATGAGAAGAAACATAATGACTGCAACAATGGGCTCAAAATAAAAAGATCATACGTTGGGTAGTGTTTTGTTTTGTTGTTCATAGTCTCACTATGAAGTCAGACCAATCTCAACAGCACTTAACAAAAACAACAAGCATGTAGTATATTTCATTACTTGTAAATTTCGTCTCTAGAGTTTTGATTTGGACTTTTCTATATCATTTAGATCCATACTTAAACATGGTCAATCTTTCCTTTTTTTTTTCTTGAACAAATATAGTATAGTTATACTGTTCCAATGTCCTTGTTTACAATAATTTGTGTTTTTTCATGTCCTACTTCTCGTGATTAACTTTTCCCCCTATCTTGGGTTATATTTTCCTGCTTCTTTAAATGTCTAGTAATTTTTCCTTATTGTTGTTGTTTGTTGCTAGGTGCCATCACATAGTATCCACAGGTGGTCTCCCATTCAGGGACTAACCAGCCCCAAACATTCATATCTTCTAAGATCAGGTGGGATTGGACACCAGGGTGGTATGGGTGTGGACATGGTTGTTGGGTGCTGTCAAGTCAGGTCCAACTCATCACATTCTGCTGTATGTAGGGTCGCTATGAGTCAGACCCAACTCCTCAATGGTACTTAACAACAACCATATATATATTTATATATATAACTATATATATATATCTATATATATATATAACTATATATATATAACTATATATATATATCTATATATATATATAACTATATATATATAACTATATATATATAACTATATATATATAACTATATATATATAACTATATATATAACTATATATATATATAACTCTCTCTCTATATATATAACTATATAACTATATATATATAACTATATATATATATAACTATATATATATAACTATATATATATAACTATATATATAACTATATATATATAACTATATATATATATAACTATATATATATATAACTATATATATATATATGTTATTGTCTTAGAAGGACTTTTTCTCTATATGGTATAAATTTAATTACTGCATATATTGATATAGGTTTATTTAAGATGTTAAATACAAACATTAGAAGGAGTGCCTCCCAGGAGGATTATATCACGGAGAGTAACATGTGTCACACAAGGATTTGTATCGGAAGTATTTGATGTAACTTTAAAGGGAATCAGTGCAGTTGACCCGGCTGGCACCAGGGAAACAGGAAGGCTGGCTGCCTGGAGCCCGGAGCCAGTGAGCTGGGAGCAGGACAGCTGCTGTTTTTGTTTGAGCTGCTGCTGGCCCTGCCAACTCATGGGGGCCTCTCACAAATCATGCAAATTTCAGGATCTTTAGGATGCCACCTTTGATTCATATAGCCAGTGTGAGAGAGAGAAAACACTTGTGTGCGCATGAACACACACACACACACACACACACACACACACACACACACACACACACACACACACACACACACACTGCAAGATTTGGCCAGGATTTTGTAGCTGCTAAGTCATGTGAAAAGAGAACATGGCTGCTCTCACCCCACTGAGCCTGATAGCCTGAGGGAAGTGGACAGGTTTAATCTCCCCAAAAGAATTAGCAAAATATATTACATAGTATGACCAGCTGCTCTGTCCCATTCAGGGATCTCACGGATACTGACTCATAGGGCATGCCTTTCTTTGACTGTGACAACACTCACTGATTTTCCTCTTCTAAATACCAACAGAACTCAGTCTCCCACACAACTCAGCATATAACTGCTCTCTCTCCTTCCTTCCCTTCTTTCTTTCCTTCCTTCCCTCCTTCCCTTCTTTCCTTCCTTCCTGCCTCCTTCCCTCCCTCCCTTCCTTCTTTCCTTCCTTCAATCCTTCCTTCCTCTCTTCCTTTCATTCTTTCTCTTCCTTTCATTTTCTTTCAGTCTTCTTTCTTTCTTTCTTTCTTTCTTTCCTTCTTTCTTTCTTCTTTCTTTTTAAAGGTATTTCCTGTTGGGAAGTGTTGTCTCTTTAATCAAATTGAGTGCTTCATGAGGACAAGTCTTCCCTGTGACACATACAAGATGCCCACGCATCCTGGCCACCCCACAGTCATATGTATTCCCTCTGCGAAGACAGTTTGTTGGTTGTGGTCCACTATGTTTGTCTCCTCATTTTGGAGTTTATTTGTGTACATGTTAGCGACTCCTGCCTGATATCATCATGATCACAACAGTTCGGATGCTGGGGTCAGAGAAAAAGGAAGTGAAAAGGAGCCACAAATAAACAGTCTTCTGACAACCTTCTGGTGATATCAGGCTGTAAATCAGAGTGCAGTGATGGGAAAACTCAACCCAAATCTTGCCCTCTCTCTCCATGTGTTTCTGCCACATCCGCCTTGAACCAGATAAAGTGTTTTATAGCCATGGGTAGCAGACAGTTATTGTTAGCTGAGGTTTGGGTCACTTTCCTGTGATATTTTCCCTTGTAATTTTAGTTCAGCATGAATCTGACTTGGAAAAAGGGTCAGAAAGAGGCATGTGACCTCGTATTAATTCTGAATCTGCATAATAAATTAAAGCCATAAAGTAAAAGGAAGAAACTTCCTTTGGTTGAGGATAAGGCAGATGATCCATCTAAGAGAAACTTTGGGAAGAAGGTTCTATACAATGTAGCTGGCATCTACAGTCAACAATACTGTATTGCATTCTTAAAAAATTTTTAAGGTTTATATTATATTAAGTGTTCTACACACACACACACACACACACACACACACACACACACACAAAGGCACACATGCAATAGGCACAAAGAAGCATTTAAAGGTGATAAATAATATCTATCGACCTAACAACCACCATCACCTAGACTGTGATATATGCACATATATGTCCAAGCTCATCAAATTATATATATTGAATAATGGAGCTCTTTGTATAGCAATTATACATTGTTTTAGTCAGGTCTGACTCATAGTGACCCTATGTAAAATGGAACAAAGTACCACCCAACACTGTGCCATACACATGATCTTTTTATGTTTGAGTCCATTGTTGCAGTCAGTGTGTTTCTTATATTTGAGTCATGTCCCATCAGCAGGGACTTGACTCCATTCTCATCAATAAGGCCAATTTTACTAGAATGAAGGAGGGAGGGAAGTAGCAGAGGGAAGTGAAGATTGCAGAAGGTGGGATGGTTAAGAGAGTCAATGTAGAAGGATAAAGAGGGAGAGGATAATCTCAGTGTAAACAATGCAACTTCATGAGTACGTTGGAAGAATAGGGGAGTATAGCCCAAATATGCATTTGAGTCTTACTACATATTAGCCATAAGGCTCCATAAATCTTCTGGGTTGATGAAAGTGTTGCCAGAAGTGAT